>JANVCK010071779.1:0-12294 GCA_026546655.1 Epizoanthus illoricatus | reverse complement strand
AGGCCCATATCCATCAACAAACATTTAGTAAAATCCTTGACCTTGGTTCTTCGGCTGTGGATTTGGTGCTTTTTCAGACTTTCATCTAAAGGTGGCCAAATAGGAGAGAGAGGAGGGGGGGGGCTTTGGCAGGTGCTTAGATAACAGTAACAGTAACCTTCTGAAAAATTCAGTCAGATATATGTATCACTGTACTTGCACATACATATTTGTCTGCCTCCCATCACCATCACTTTCTGATCATCATCATCATCATCATCCTCGTCATCTACAAGTACATGACATAGTATGTCTACCTGTGAATCTATTGATCCTTTCTGTCTCTCATGTTGCTAGTTACATGTAGCTATACACTGGTGTTTCTATACCTCTTCAGTCTTTCCATCCAAACACAAATTTTACCTGTCAATGCAGCAGATGTAGCAATCTTTCTTCCATTGAAAAAGGGAAGAAGTTGAATCGTGGAGCAAGCTCTTGCAATATGTTCTACATCCTCACTGGCCTGTCCCATTGGTCTCTCAGGTAACAATACAGCCAGTTGTGATGAGGTGCTGATGTTCAGAACTGAAATTGGTTCACAATATTGAATATATTACAGGTTTGGTCTGCAATATTGTCAAGCTCCAACATAATCTTGACCCCAGAGCCCACATTTCTTATCTGGCCTACAGCAGGAACGAAGGGCTCTGTGACACTCTCTGGCAGAAGCATAGCCAAAATCTGGCTAACTTGGCTTTAACAATGACAGGGCTCATCTCTTTTGCACATGCGTGACAGCGAAGAGTTTCCCAGAGCTCTTCTCGCCATCAGGTCAGGCATGCACAATAGAGAGAAGAGCTCTGGGGTCAAGACTGAGCTCCAACAGTGAGTGAAAGACAAGGGAAAGTTTGAAAAGGCCTGGAAGTTTTTAAAAACTGTAACAGACTTCAGCTATCAAAACTGTTGCCATCTATGACTTGCAGGACTGCATGAGTGGCAAATCAACAATAAATTGCCAGGTTTTTTAACTGACAGTCCAGTCCCCCCATGTTTCCCATTTCCAGAACCCGCCAGGGGCAGGTTGTTCACCCCAGAGGGTGGTGATATCAAGCTGCCATTCCTTGGTAAAACTCTGATGCCTGCCAGCGAGGTAAGAGATCTTGGGGTCATCCCCAACCCAGGCCCTGCTTAATCTACACCAGCCATATAAACAAAATTGTGTCCTCATGTCACCACAAGCTCCTTCAAATTCACAGAGACAGTAAATTTAGCTACATAACCCCTGTCTTACAATGTCTATCCTGGCTCCCTATCCCCAACCGCCTATATCTGAGGGATGCAGTAATGACATACAAATACATGCACAATATAGCTCCCAAACACCTGTCAACTAGCTTATAATCCTGCACAACACACAAAGTGTATGTACATGTAACATGAAATGAACAAGAGCTGTTTGAGCAAAACCCGGTCAAAGATGTTTCATTAACAGAGCCTGTGCCATATGGAACAGTGCACAAGAGACAGAGAGAAAGACCAAATATATTTCCCCATTTAAGAAAGTGGTTAAAAAAGGACTTTAGGAAAAGTTTTTAAACGTTCTATCCATAAGCAAAACATACTTTTAGTCCAATTCGAAACCTAAATTTTAGCTTCCCTTTCCGTAACATTTTCCCTTTTGTTAATTATATAGTTTTATTTCTCAACCATTGTAATTTAATTTATAGAATTTTAGTCGTAAAATATTGTAATTTTATAAGGATGTAAAACTTTAATTCAGACTTGTAATTCGTATCAGAAAATCCCTTCGGGGAGATCAAATAAATGTTACCATTACCATTACCATGACCCAGTCTGTTAGAGTGAGTATCAGTAAAAACCACAGCCTGCCCAAGCCGAGAGTTACATGTGGTATATGCCATATGGTGTCATTGTGTCATATGAGTCGCCTTAAATCACTTCAAGGGCCCCAAAAACACTCACACAACACAGTGACACCAAGATTCAGGTAAGTAAGCTTTATTTGTGAGAAATTCACCAGATCTGTACCATATATCAAAGATGGATAATTTCCCATACAAATCCTTTATAAATCAACTGAGCAGATCAATCTCGTATATTCAGGCATATGCTCTCAGCTTGGACAGCCTGTGTAAAAACTAGATGTGATTTGATTTTGCTCATACTTTGTATAGTAGCAGTGCATTGTGTCAAACTAAACAAACCATTGTTCAAATTGATATTTTAAGGGTGGGTTTACGATGATTTAAATTTGGCACATGAAAAATGCGATGTTTATAACCAGTGGTGAACTTCTTATTGCCAAATCGAGATGCATAATTTATCATAATTTAAATGTTACCCACAATTCTACACTTTTGTACTGAATGACATAACGTAAAAGAGGTGGAGTTTGATAATCAACACATACAACTTTTGAGCTGCCATTCCTTGGTAAAACTCTGAAAATTGTGTCTTTAAGTCTCAATTCTACACTTTTGTACTGAATGACGTAACTTAAGAGGTGGACTTTAATAATCAACACAGTCATGCAACTTTCAATTGGCTCACAGCGTTAAAGGCATATTCAGTGCAGATTTCAAACACACCCACAATTTTGAGGCCTGCAAAATAATGAGATGAGTCTCAAAAGATATTTTTGTGATAGTCTATTGACAGCAAACATTCACAACAAGTTGAGCCTTTGTTTACCAACCAATCACAGTTAAGCGGTGTGAAACCACAAACCTCTGGAGACTTGCTATGAGTTACTAGTTCTAGCCGTCATTTGCATTTTACATGTTTATAGTTTGCTGAAAACAACCAAAGTTTTATAGAAGAAGTTGGAAATTTAAAAAGTGAAAAAACCATCAAGTGATAAATGCAAGAAACA
The DNA here is from genome assembly GCA_026546655.1 of Epizoanthus illoricatus. Classification (NCBI taxonomy): domain Eukaryota; kingdom Metazoa; phylum Cnidaria; class Anthozoa; order Zoantharia; family Epizoanthidae; genus Epizoanthus; species Epizoanthus illoricatus. The sequence goes on along the minus strand of JANVCK010071779.1, from coordinate 9,422 downwards.
TGGCACTGGTCTCTTGTCGATGTTGATGCAGCAGCTAGCAGCTGGGACCAGCGATGGAGATACTACAGCAATTATTATGGATGTCTAAATTTATTTTTTCTTCTCAAATCTAAAAAGAAATCTTAAACAATTACTTGCCATGTGTGCTCATTTCAAAGTCCTGAGACAGAAAGTCACCACAGTAAAAACCAATTCAATGCAAGAAAGCAGTTTGTATTTTAAAATGCAGTCACTGTAATATTTATATTTAGGAGTCTTGGATAAGTGTTGGGTTGGTGGCTGCCAACAAACTTTTGCAAATTAAACTCACTGAGCTGATATGCAAAGAACTAAAATAGTCCACAATTTGTAGGTGATGGCATCTGGATAAATATTTTAAATATGTTTGCTTCTACATTTACCTTTGCAGGCAGTGGTAGTTTTCAATACACTTAGCTGATTATTGTTGATTGTTTAAAACAGGGGAGGTGGATATCAAGCATTTCTCATTATAAATCTGTATTTTGGGCTTTCACTTGTTTTGTTTGTAGTGTGCAAAATAACTTCTTAAATGCAATGGGAAGATGAACAACTACAGTGAAATAGACAACTATAATCAATTAGCAGAACTGCTTTTTGATAACAGGTTGAGGCATAGGTGGAAGGAAACTCTGGGTTGAAAATAAGCAGGATAACGTAAGCTCATATTACAGATACTTCATAATAATCAGATCTCACATGACCTGTTCCACTGTTTACAAATATGTTCAACAGACAGAAAGTAGAAATTCTACAACTGTCAAATGAGTTGAACATACAGTGTCTTCCGACTTCACACAAGAGTTTTGCCAACCCCAACCATGAACTTACATTAAAGTTTGAATCCTGCACAACGCATTGGGTCTGCGCATTGAACCACACACTTTCAATTTCATTCAATGATTTAGTGTGTGGAAGGAGAGCTCTTCTCGCTGCGAAGGAAAAAAAGCATCTGTGGGCAGGCTAGACAGAAGGGAAAAGAAGTTTAAAAAGTCTGTGCTTGAAGCTTTTCACAAATGGACTCAGGGATCACGATAACTCCTTGCATGTACTGTTCATTTGCACGTAGCTTAATGCTTATTCATTTTGAAGAAAAGCACAAACACTTGCACTCATCCTGTTGAAATCCAAACAGCCTGCTTTCAATTGTCCATTGTAATTGAAAATAAATTGTACATTGGCGAGTGAATCACAAGTTATGCGTGCACAAGCTAATAAATATGTAGAAATTATCTACGCATATTTGGCAAGTGGACCGACACGTGAAGCTCATTACACGCAAGTTATACATTGCGCACTCGCGCATGGTGGGAAAGTTACTTGCAAGTGGTACTGTACAAGGTCAGTACTTTCTACAACCTCCCCTTCTCCATACTCACCAGCATCAGTGGTGTGGGAGATGGAAGCCAGAACTGAACACTGAAAATCTCCCAGTGCCACACCCACAGAAGTTCCTGCTGGTATCCCATAATAGTCTCTCTCCAAGTGACCAGCTGTGTAACCTGGCTCCTTTACTTGTGGAAGGAAGCTCACTGGGAAACCAGATGCCTCAAGCCTGTCTGGTGGTAAGGAATCATAAGTCAGTTCAGATAGGAACATTCTGAACAAAACAGCCACAATATCTTGAGCAACAATAGGGCTATTTGTACAAGAAGAACATTAGGGTTAAAAATGTAGTAACCAACTGGTGAATAATTCAAAAGATCTGATTGCTAGCAGCAAAATTTTGGTTGCACTGGCGACCATGCCAGGTAAAGAAAGTTCACCCACTATACTGCAGTCTACCTCCAAAGTACCACGGGGTGTATTCTTCACAACATCTGGCTTTATTGCAGGCATTATTTGCTTCTCTCCCCTCACCCAGCTCTTCTCACAGGTTGCTTCAATTTACTGTTTACGTATTTCACTCACTCTCTAGAAGGCCTGGTCATGCAGGCTATGAAATAGAATACAATTTAATAGACGGATTGCACAAATCCTATAATGCATCTCGTTTTCAGGAACTTCTGGTTTCTTATGATCCACTAAACAATACACAAATGAATGGACACAGTCAGTGTCTATTGTTTTTAAACAGATCGTGAGAAACTAGAAGTTCCCGAAAATGAGATGCATGATGGGATTTGTGCAAGGAGCAAATTGTACCTAATATACACAACTTACAGATTTGTTTCCCAAGCATTCTTCTCCACATTAAAATATCCCCAGCTAACTGCATTGTGCACTGACATCACTGGTCTGCTTAAGCCACACAACATGGCCACAAGAAAGTCCTGCACTGTCCCAGCATTCTGGAACACCTTCAAACACTCTGGCTCATACTTGACAAGCCAAAACAAACTTGCACAACCAAAGCCAGTTGAGATTGGCACACAACTCTTTGGTAAAGGCAGTGCTGCAAGAAACTCTTTTGTACACCGTCTGTCTTCCCAGGTTATTAGCGATGAAGTGTTCTGGATGTGCGTGTGTTCACACGCCACACTTGGCCATATCCAACACCATGTCAATGGTTGTTGCTCAGATTTTTCTTTCCACAGTACACAACCATGCATCTGGCCACAGACGCCAATCTGCCTCACTCTTGAAAGTGCTTCCTTAGAAAACTGACTGAGGATCCGTTCCAGTGTTACCACGATTAACTTCACATCTTGCTCTGCCTTTTCAGGATCTCGAGTGTTTACATAAGCTTTTGTATTGGCTTTTCTTGTTTCAAACTGTTCCACATGTGTCACAGATTGGGACTGTTGCGTTTTCACCGATGGGTTGTACAAACTCACTTTCACTGAAGAGGTACCAAGATCTATTCCAAGAAACAATCCGTCTTCCATCCTCCATAATCAGTCCATACAGTTAACCACTTTGACCTGTGACCATCCTAACTCTCACTCCAACAATCTTACAAAAATATGCTTGGTAACCACTCGCGCCTCGTCCTTACCTCGTTTCCAGGGAAATCCTCGCTTCAGTGCAGACGAGATGCGAGAACCTGAAACTAGTTCTACAAGCTTTTTATTATCGACAGCATTTAGGCCTCCCGCAGCATTTGTTGCAACGAATTCCCCCCTCTCCCCCTATGCAATGTTGAGGTAACTCTTTGACAATTCGGCCAAAATGTTTCCTCCCAAATCATCAATATTGTTTGGGGGGGAGGGAGGCAGTAAGTTTTGTTGTCATATTAGCGTCCAAACTAATGAACGTCCCAAGCATTTTGTCCAGGATTGTAGCTATAAACTGCAACACGGCTTTTTCCCGTCTAGACGCAGTTTTTTAACTACAGGTTTTAGCAAGCTATAAATTGCAAACTGCTTTCGCAAGCTGCCAACCAATCAGCGGGCATGTGGTTACACCTCATGTCAGTTTCTGTCGGGTTCATTTGGCGCTTGAAGTCCAAGCACATTGTTGTCCTCAAACTGTAGTCTGGGTTATTTTGGTGCGTGCATAAACCTTTTCGCAAGCTAAAAAATAGCACGTTATAAACTGCATCGTCTGAACGCACCCCATGTTAATAAGAGACTCCGAAATTTAGAAAATGTCCTCTTTGGTCGGTAGAGAAACCGTTTAATATTGCAGTTGGATTTAGGGTTGAACAACCAAAGTATACAACCAAATGTTACAAACTCTTACCCAGTAGACTACTACATTTTCTACGTCAAGCCAAATAATGGGATTGCTAAACTAAAAGTTTTTTCCGCTGTGAGGATGAAAGATTTGAGCTGATGTATATCGAACACTAGCCTTTCGTCAGCTCAAACCTTCCACCCTCACGACAAAAAACATAATATATCACTGAAACTTCAATTGATCAATCCCATCAAATGTAATAAATACGAAGAGGAACATGGCTCTTTGGGAAATGTTATGCTAAGTAGAGGTTTAGCCTCTTCCTCCTTCCCTGATTGCGCTGCCAAGTACATATCAATTAATTATGTGCAAGCTTTTATGTCCTTTTAGTCTGCATTTTGGGAATTATAGCTTTTCAACTTTTAGTTTTACGTTTTCGGCTTTTGAGTGGTATTTTGTACTTTTTATTTTATTTTTTATGAGCAAAATTTTTTAAGGGGTAACCAGTTCAGTAGTGCTGGTTTAAATGGAGCCCTGATTCACATAAAAACACGTACAATAATGCACATAATAAATCTGGGAAATATATATTATAGACAAGTAAATAAAGATAATAAAAACACTACACATTTCTATGAGGAGGCCAATTATATTTAGGTCTTGCATAGCACTGAGCACCGGTCTAGGCCCGAACTTGCTTTGTCCGAGTGAGATGTCTGATTCGCGAGTATCAACATTCCATACTGAAAGCGTCCACCGTAATCCCGTCCGGAGACCTGAATCGGGACGAAGCGGCTGATTGGCTATTTTGGATAATTTATGTTAATTTCGAAATTATGTGTTGATGAATGAATGGTGTACAAAGATTTGTAATTGTTGAGGCCTGGGAAGCGTTACCTAATACCAGTACATTAATACAAACAGTATTGCCTCACTTCCAAAAACACGTCTCTTGATGAAAGAAAAAACTTTGTTGCCCCGACCGGGATTTGAACCCTCGTCCCCCAGGTTACTAGTCGGGTGTGATGACCACTACACTATCCGTACAAAGTGAATAGCATTACACGTTGGCTATCCCGGGTATATTTTATCTTTCGAGACTCATGTGTGTTTCCGGCTTCCATGCAGAAAGATTTGTAATTCATGAAGCCCAGGAAGCGTTACCAAATACTACTACTTTAATACAAACAGTATTGCCTTACTTCCAAAACACGTCTCTTGATTAAAGAACAAAAGTTTTTTCTTTCATCAAGAGACGTGTGTAGGAAGTTGCATTTATGCTGATGCAGCAAAATGTAAAGAATTACGTCATCCTCTTTATTTAGCCCTAAAACGGGGAAGCTATTTTCCACAAAATGAAAGGGCGAGGTGGAGGATATTCAGTAGACCCCCAAGATTTTCAAAACTAGGAAGTCAATCATTTTGTAAACCAATCACTGTTCAAATCAGTCATTATGATTTTAATAAAAATTTAAAAATGAAATAATTAAACATAAAAGAAAATGAAAACAAAATAAATTTTCAAAACAATTTGAGAGTTTCTTTTGAAACTTGGTGTGAATAATTTTAGCCTTTAACCGTTAATTGAAAAGTAGTGAGTAGTGACGGGCTTGTTAATTAGTTACCACGGTTACTACAGCCAAAACAATGGCGTAACAAATCGTGACTTTTGCATATTTTTGGCTTTTTACATTTTTTATTCTAAATATCATTCATATAGCTGCTACATGTTGTACAAATAAATAGAAATGCTCAGAATGAACTCACAACTTCAGTGAAATAAAGTCATCAGCTTGTTCGGAAGAAGAAAATTACCAGTTTTTTGACAAAAATTGAAAAAACTTTCAACTTTGCAAATTTTTTAGAAACTGAATTGAACAGGCCAAACAAGTTGGCAAAAAATTCAGAAAATATCTTTTAAATTAAAGAAAAATTTTCATAACGAAAAAATAAAAACATTTTCCTTGCCCATTTAAGAGTTTTTTAATAAAATAAGAACAACTGAAAACAGGTTAGAGTACTTGTTATTCTCATTGTATAACTACGTGCGGTCTATAATGAACTTGGATGTCACGTCTCTCGTGCAAGTGTCCGGTAAGTAACTCAGGAAAGCTTTGTGTTTGGGCCGTCTCTTCTGTCTTTTTAGCCACTGCTTTACGCCATTTGCATTCATCTTTAACCAAGCAATATTATTTTCGATGTTTTCCAACACTTTGTGCTTGGTAGCTGAGGAGGATGGGATAAGGTATTCGTACTTTTGAAACAGCGCCTTTACCTGTTGAAAACAAGTTCATTGGATAATTTGTTATTAGTGCGCAAACTAAGATGAGCAATAGTAAGTACTGGCATTAATTTCTCCGATTGAGTGCTCATTGAGTGACTCTCCTTTGCGTTCTAAAATACAGTCATACACATATAAATTAAACGCTATAGAAAGTAATAGGTAACATTCAATACTAGGGAACATTTAAGAAAAGAAGAATTATACAAAACTGCATAAATTATAATATATGCTTTGACGGTTACGATTTACTTAGAGCGGTTTTTAAGGGTTCCGACCGGTGATATCAAATCTACCTCATTAGCATGCATAGTGACAAATTTCACGCTTAGGATATACTTTCAGAGACTTACACACTCTAAGGAACTTATATATTTTGGAGTGTTTTAACATTAGTGACGGACCATTTAATATCGTGGAGACATTAAAAAGAATGGAAGAATGATTTTGTTGCAATTTTTTGTACAATCTTGGACTGCAAATTCTTTTTTCCCTCTCTTTCTCTCTCTCTTTTTATAATTTTATGTTGTGCAAATTATTTTTTTTTGTCTTTTCGAAATTCTTCCACCCCTCCCACCCCCTCAACAAAATCAAATGGTTGGGTCCTTGATTAATATCAAGGGTGGATAGGTACCCCTATTTTCTATGTCCCATGTATATCCTGAAAAGTTGGTTTTTAGGGCGTCAACCGCTTCCAGGCATGTCCTAAAAATGTTGAGATTTTAGGTTACAGCAACTGGAATGTGTATTAGGAGAACTTAATTTAGCAGCATGGGCTAGGTATCTCTTAAAATTTGGTGATGATGAACATCCCCCCCCCCACCCCTCCGTTACTGAATTAAAAATCAGGTTCAGGTCCTTAAGAAATTAGTAACAACTGAAAGGCGTGAAAGACCTTCATCACTTTTAAAAACGGGAAATGTATGTCCACAAAAGTTTATTTTTTCGATAATCGGTTGTGAAGCTTGAAGAAAATTATTGGCTTTTTTGACAGAAATGAAAGGACGAACCTGGTATCAAAAATTGTTTGTGCCTAGCCACCCCTGTCGATATATACTAAAAAGTAGTCTGACATGATTATACCTTGCTTAAAGAATGTTGGTCACAAAAATACTCGGTTGTTTTAACAAGAATGATTCTTAATTCTTTTCCTTCTCTTCCAACCCTACATGGAGTAAGAGCAAAGTTTGTCACGTAGTAATTCAAACAATGAATCAATCAAGCACATCAACGCAACAACGTACACAACACAACGTAATATAACAGTATAATAATAATAATAATAATAATAATAAGTTCTTTAAAATGCATAAAACCTTGTTCTCTATTGCTTCAAAAGATTTGGAGCTTTTTGTATTTTCAGGCAGATTGTTCCATAGCTTGGGAGCTGTCATTCTCGTTCCCAGAGCCCACGTTCTTTTAGGCCTGCGGCGAGGAACGAAGGGCTCTGGAATAAAACACGAGCCAGCGCATGCGCAAATTGCCGCTAGCGGGCCCACAGACAATCGAAATTCCTTATAAGGTAGTCTGCAGATCGTGGACTGACTGAGGTTGATTTCCAGAGCCCTTCGTTCCTCGCCGCAGGACTAAAAGAACGTGAGCTCTGGGAACGAGATTGGGGAGCTGCACATGAGACTGTCTGTCCATAAGTAAAGGTTGCGACAGCTGCTTGTATTGGAAGATTCTTGTTAATAGATCGTAGTGACCTTGCTGGGTGGTATTCTTCTGATTGTTCTCTAGTATTGATAGGGGAGGAACTATTAAGTTCTTTAAATTGAAAATATTGTGTTGCCTAATGGGAAGCCAATGCAGTTCGATCAGTGCGAGGGAAATCCCTTCACTGGGTGGAACTACAACCACAAGTCGTGAGCTGTGTTTCTCAGTGTAGGATGGAAGACCATGTAAGAGTGAGTTGTAAAGAGTCTAGTCTGCATGAAATAAATGCGTGAACTAGCCTAACGAGATCAGATGGTGGGAGATACTTTCGAACTCGACCGATGTTTCTAACCACAAGTGATGCATTGCTGCAAAGATAGTCTCACCTAACCTAACTTAACCGAACCTAACTTGAGTTAACCAAAACTAACCTAACTTAGCCTACCCAGTCTAACACAGCATAACACAACCTAACCAAACCTAACTGAACACAACCTAACCTAATGTATCCTAACTTAATGTAACTTAACTAAACCTAACGTGATATAACTTAACCTAACATAATACAGCCTAACCTAACATAATGTAATGTATTGCACCGCAACCTACCGGAACCAAACCTAACCTAACCTAGCCTAACATACCTTGCCATAACCTGACCTGACCTGACCTAACCAAACCTAAACCAACCTAACCTAACTTAACATAACTTAACATAACATAACATAACATAACATAACATAACATAACATAACATAACATAACATAACATAACATAACAAAACATAACATAACATAACATAACATAACATAACATAACATAACATAACATAAACATAACATAACATAACATAACATAACGTATCATATCATATCATATCATACCACAGCATAGCATAGCATAGCATATCATATATCATAGCATAGCATAGCATAGCATAGCATAGCATAACATAACATAGCATAACATAGCAAGACATAGCATAGCATAGCATAGCACAGCACAGCACAGCATAGCATAGCATAGCATAGCATAGCATAACATAGAATAACATAACATAACATAACCGAACGCATCACAAACCAACGCGTCGCAACGCAAGATCACACAGCACCATTCACCCACTACACAATATTATTATATGGTCTTACATGATAAATGGAAAAAATTACATAAATGCAGTCATTACAGGAGGGACAAATATGGTTTTATGCAATGCCTTGTCTATCTGAAGTAACATCAGTAGTGTATGTTCTCCAGTCGGTGTCGATCCCCCTATTTATTTTAAAAGCACGAAACCAATTAGAATTAGTTGAAAAGATAGATAACCTTGCAGGGTTTGGAACCGAAAGCTGGTGAACTTTCGCACATTCACGTACCCATCTGTACATTAACCAACCCATTGAACCTTGCCGCCATGCACTTTGATCACTGACACGATAATCGATTTCTTCTTCCCCTTGTATACAGAACACATAAGTGAATCTGTAACACGGTTGTTGTTATGGTAATAACTAGTTTGAATAGTTATTATTACATTTTAACTCCTTAGTTTACTCCTTTCTTACCTATCAACAATATCGGCAAGGTGGTTGCTAAGAAAGGTCAGGACCATACTTCTACCATCCGGGCCGCCTGCTACAGACACCAGGATCATGAGCATGTCCTGTATCCTGGTATTCTTACTCAGCGTTTGGTATAGTAGCCTGTCGATCAATCAATAAATCAATCAATCCATACATATAACTATCAATCAATCAGTCAGTCAATCAATCAATCAATCAATCTACCCATTCATCCATCCATCCATCCATCCATACACACACACACATACCTACCTACCTACCTACCTACCTACATACATACATACATACATACATACATACATACATACATACATACATA
>JANVCK010071668.1:0-12296 GCA_026546655.1 Epizoanthus illoricatus | reverse complement strand
TATTGGGAGGACTTTGAGAAAAGCTGGAAATCAAAGATTAGCCTGCCTTTAAAACTATTGTTTAGTAACTCACAGGACAGAATTGGACAAAAACTGGTCGGGAAATCAAGTCTAGTATGCTGTTAACTGTTACTGAGCAGCCAACTGGATAGACTTGAAAAAAAGCTGGAAACCAAGGGCATGACAAATCATTACTGACCAACTGGATAGGCCTGGGGTCCAAGCCACAAAATTTGGACCCATTATAGAATGATTTCTCCAATTTTTGCTCAATTTGGATAACTGATTCTAGGGAAAATGTGATTTTCCAGGATCCTAAAACAGCAAATTTTTAAAAAATCGCTACCCCATTTCTAGTAAGAGTAGCTCACATTTTTACACAAACAACATAAAAAAATGATACCCCATTCCAGAGTAAAATCCTAGAATCCATACCCTGTTGGGTGTCACATATCTATATAGCCAATGTATAGGAGTACTCCCCTCCCCCTGGGTGGATAGGTCAGATTTAGGAGAACAATTGAAAATCAAGCCCCAAACCGTTCTTAACAACTGATGGGATGGATCAACTAAAAGTTGATAAGTTATAAAATGTACATAACATATCAATTTTTAGCAATCAATCCCATCATCTAGCTGGCCTACTCGCCAATGTAGAAAACCTAGTTTTTAAAAAACTAGTCCACCAGAGTTCATTCTTAACAACTGTCTTTGAACTAGGTGTTCACTTACACTCAGGGCCTCTTCACACTCGCTGAGGACATCTGTGACTGGTTTGGACTGCTTGTCCTCTCTCCAAAGGTTCATGTACGTGTTGAGTTCCCTGATAACTGTGGGGTCTGGTGTGCCATCACATAACATGTACCTCTCCCACTGTGCATTGAGTGGCATCATTTATTAGTTAACACTTGTCCTGCTAAATTTTCAAATAGCAAAATAGCCAAATTTCATACAAATTCTCAACTTCAAAATTGTAAGAAACAAATGGCAGAACAATATTAATAATAATACCTTTGCCTTTGCTCTTTCCTCTGACTGCAGTGATCTCAGTTTCTGGCCATTTGACTGCAGAACCTCCTGTAACTCATCCACCTCAGCTTGATGACGAGCCCGTTCCTGAACAATACAAGTCAGAATGAATCATGAATTATAACATGTTCATAAGTTTCCTCTGATCATGATGCACCAAATTTTCTAAAAAATAACTGTAGACTTCTGCTTATAAGCCCCTCCTGGTTATATATAAGCCCACTGGTCTGGTAGCATTTATTGATGCTATGGCATATGCCTTCTGCCAAGCAATTCTGCAGTTTTGCAGATAGTAATCTAAACAATTTGTGCCTAGTAGATTTGTGATTGACAATTCTTAGTCTGTGAATTTGACTTGTGGTGTTAGTCAGACTACACAGACCTTAACACACTTGTTGAAGTCCAAGGCTTACAGGGACAGATCCAGAAATTCAGAAAAGGGGGAGGAGACGGGGGCCCGGAAGGGGGGAGACAGGGGCCGAGGGTCAGCCTTGAAAAATTGAACCAGCTGCATGCTTTTAAGTAAAATGACAATAAAGGGGGTGTGCTGCACCCCCCTTGCAACCCCTCCAAATCTATACCCATACAGTACTTACCTTATAAGGGGGCAGATAAAAACACATGCCTTTTCGAAGGACCCATTTTGGAATATAGGGTTAGGGCCTGCTGCCCTCTGTATATTCTGGGAGCTACAACTCAGTATTTAAACATTTTTGTTTTTGAATATCTCAGAAATTAAAAGTAAAAATATAGAAAGAAATGTACTGTTTGTTTTTTCTTTTGCTATCAAATGTTTCATTTTCTATATTTAAATTGTTGCCTGGTCCCTCTAAATGGAAATTGGTGGTCAATAATTGGGGGTGGGGGGTGGTACTATACACTGACAGCTGTGTCTGGTGTCAAAAATGGGTCCCTGTTTGGGGCTTGTGTTTTGACCTGCTCCCTAACTGCAATTTTGTGGACATGTTTAACAGCATTTAAATAACAAATAATCATAACTTTTTCAAGACCAATGGCTTCAATGAGGCAGTGGTCCAGTTTACCTGCTCTCTCAGTTTCTCCTTTTCTTCTCTTTCTTGTCTTTCCTTTTCTTCCCGTTCTATTTGTTCCTGCTCAGCTCTCAGCCTTGCTTCCTCTAATGATAGGTTAGAAAAAAATATTATATATTAGTGTTATTTCAGAAGGAAAATTAGAACAAAATAATTGGATGTTTAAGGTATATTTCTAGTGAGCTGTTGACTGAAACTTTTGGTAAAATGAACCTTCTTCTTTTGCTTTCCTCTCAGCCTCTTCTTTCTTTAACTTTTCTTTCTCTGCTTTGCTAAGCTTGGCACTCTTGGGAGCCTTGCCTTTGGCTTTAGGTGGCTAAAACAAATAAATACGATGGTGAATCTCACTGTAGGCAGGATTTGTTATACGATATATGTTAAGGGCTGTAAAACCCAATACAGTTGCAAGACTTCGGACTGTTTATCTAATATAATTTGTATCATAATTCGCAAGGGTTTTCCATGCACATGTGCACTATTAACTACTGGACTCAATTAATTTCCAATCTTATTTTCTTTTATCATACCATCTACAGGCATAGAAGTGAAGCCATTGGTGGACTTTCTCATGCAATTGTGAGACTTCACATTTGTCAAGGTAGACTGTAGGCTTACTGGACCTTGTCTAAAAAAATACCATATTCATATTATAGTAGGAGAAGGAGAGGGGACAGATTAGACTAATTGTGCAGGTAGATTGGCAAAAATAATATTAATGATTTTAAATTTATACCGTCATGATGGTTTTACATTAAGAACCAGACTTGCAACCATAGACCACATTATATAATATTACTGAGAGGTTGATGCTTGTATCAGTGACTATCCTGCAGAATTAGCCACCAAGCCTAACCCCTGGGGACTGGGGTCCCCACTTTGGGGGCATACTCACAGGAAAAAACACAGATTTATGTTTTAAATCCTCATATTAGTTGTTGTTCTAGCATATAGGAAGAGAAAATGCTGAGAACCTATAGATTTTCCAGACATCCCACCTCCTTCCCCAAGAACAAGTTATGTCCTCATGTTCAATGTGTGCAACTGGTACACAATCATTCTTTTCTAACTACATAATCTCAACCAATCATTGCTTATGTATTATGACTGAGGGATCTATGATCTGAAATTAAGATATAATTATTATATTAAATTATTTACTACATGAAAGTTCTCTCAACATATCCTCCGATAAATATATTAGTCTAAAACTAAAGTCTGGTAAAGATCGTTTGTTTTTATTCAATCCCATAACTATACCTGTATTTTTAAATACCAGCAGCTAGCAATTTAGCCTCCATTATTTCAGTATTTTCAGTTTACTAAATTTCTCTTAGCAATCAAAGCATTATCTGAGATGAAGGCGCAAAAATTATGATACGCGAGAGCGCGAGGTTGATTTCAAAACTCCGCGCGCGCAAATGCAATGTACATCACTTTCGGCTTCGCGTGCATTATATTTCTCAATTCACACCTAAATGAAGTCCATTGTGATAAGTACGAATTGAGAACTTGTTTTGTTAGAAATTACGTCAAATATGAGGAGAATTTTTGCAAAATTACTCACCATTTTGGCTCTCTTGTGGCTTCTTTGCTGCTTGGTTACGGCTCCTGAGCCCGCATATTGTCAGCAGATTCCACGTCAAAACGAGGCTTTCCAACATGGCGTTCGCAAAGCAAAGAAACTGAGTTTTGACATTATTTGTCAACATTTCTGCTTGATATCAACATGAAAACCAAATCTATAGAAGCACAAAAGGCCAAGGAAATGAAGAAGGAGTTGAAGAAGGCTAAAGTATACGAAATTCGTCGCCTTACACGTAGAATTCGCCAGCTTCTTAACAAGAAGGGCACCCCAGCTCAGATTGAAAAGAACCAACGAAAAGCACAGAGGTTTCAAGAACAGCTGGAATACTTGAAGAATGCTACAGCCGATGAACTGGTACAAATGGCTGCGGGTGTAATCGAAAACCGTGGATCATTAGAAGGAACTGATAATGCGGTAGGAATGGAAGAAGCGATTATTCAAAGGCTGATTAATACCAAACCAGTGCAGAAGGTTTTGACTGCGCATACAGAATGTTTGGATGAGAAAGTGCTGAAGAGAAAACCTGTAAAAGAGAAACTAAAAGAAACTAAAACAACAAAGTTATCTGAAAAGGGAAAGAAAATCAAAGATTCTAACACACCAATGAAATATATTAGTGATGGTGGGGACCATCGGAGTAACAGTGGTCAAATTTGTGACAGTACAGTTAGTCCTGAAGTTCATGTATCCTTTGACTCAGATATTAGTATTAGTGGAGATGAAACTGATGATGAAATAGAGCACAGGAGTCTCAAAGGTCTAGACTCAATGTTTGTAGGGAGTATGGCTAAACTGGCTGCTGGAGGAATCAGAAATACAAAAGAGAAAGGTAAAACAAATGAGAAAAAAGGAAAAAGTATCAAAGTCAATCGTATGGGGCAACGAGCTAGGAGAAAGCAGTGGTCAAAACAGTATGGCAAGGAAGCAAAGCACATTAAACAAGAGCAAGTGAGAAAAGGTAGAGGCCACAAAGAACACAAGGGGAAGAAGTTCTCTGCTCGAGAGCAGAAGACACTAAGTAGCAGTAAACAGAAACAAATCTCAAAAGAAACTCTTCATCCATCCTGGGAAGCCAGCAAGAAAAAAAAACTACAACAAACAGTGCTTGTGCCATTCCAAGGCAAGAAGATCAAATTTGACATTGAATAGACCAGATAATAAATGAGATATATCATAAGCAGTCATGGAATTTCCAGGAGTCATACATATTTGGTATCCAGTTCATATTCTTGTTAATACCTGCCATCGGTCAAAAGTAGGCCATAATTTCAAGAATGACAGATGAAGAAAATAAAATTGCAGGTTAAATTTTATGACTATGTTCAACTTAGGCCATCCCCACTTATTTTTATGTTTCTTGTTGATAGGTTTCACCAAAGTAGGGTCGATTGGTCGGCAAAAAAAAAGCAGAAAAAAAGTTGACCAGGGAATTTTTTCTTGGGGCGAGGGGGGGGGGAAGAGAAGAAAAAAAGAGAAGCACTCTCTTTTCTCCTTTCTTTGCTGCCATTTCCCTTAGCGTCGCTATGTGGGTTACATCAGTTTAATGTTTTTTCAATTAAGAAAAATAACACATTTTGTAAAATATTTTATTTCATTGTATAGTGCAATACGTGATTATTTAAAACAATAGATTGTTCGTTGCAAGTAAAAAAAGTAGAGCACATTACTGATCACATATATTCACACAATTATTGTTGAAATTTATCATAAAATTATAATTTATTTACAAATTACAAGGCTGCTGTGAGAGGACCTGTTCCTCATGAAATCTTATGAAATTTAGGTTGAATTGTTTAACACTGCAATATTTTAGTTATAGATTGTTGGTAAAAACAAACTGGAGCAATTTTCTAAGTGAGTGCTTGTACATTAGTGATCACAATTGTATTCTTATTCACACAATGAATCCTGAAATGTATCATAAAATTATTTACAAATTACAAATATGCTAGTGTGAGAAAACTTGTGCCTCATGAAATTTAGGTAGCTGTACATTTTCCTTCACTTTGCATTTTCTTTCTGTGCTTGATTCCTAAATGCTGCTGTGAGTAGCTGGCGCTGTCCCCTGTAAATTATAGAAAACAATAAAAACAGAAGTTAGACTATGCAGGAGCAATGGGGTCCTCGGGAATGTTCTAAAAATATTGACCAATCAGTGAGCTTTATGTTAATTGGAACGTCTGAGATTGGTTGAGTTTACATGGGGTGGTGATACCAGGCACTGGAAATGTAGGTTATAAATAGAACTCAAGTCATCTTGATCCAGGTTTTGTGGCCTTCTGTTATGAGACAAATAGTTTTAAGCAAGCTATCCTTTCCAGATGTTGGTCTGTAGGGCTAGGATCAGGGGTGTAGGAATGTGACGTCACTGTAGGAATGGAAGGATTCTTGAAAGAAGATTATTTTTTGTTTTTCCTTATACAGGGTTCTGCCCCTAATCTCGGTATAAATTTTAAGGACTTTTTAAGGACTTTTAATGGTACCATTTAGCCATTATTAAGGACCAATATCACCCAATTCCCAAAAACATATTCCCCACATGCTTGCATTTATTAACTAAGGAATAAATGTCAGTTTAAAAAAAATAACATTTAAAGACTTTTAGAAAAGTCATGGACTTTTGAGTACTTAATTTTCAGAAATGAAAATTTAAGGACTTTCGTGTTTTTGAGGGCCTGTATGAACCCTGCTTATAAATTATTTTAAAATTGTAGTATATTTTGATACCACTATTTTACAATTCCTAATTTTTGCCACTTTACGGTCAAGTTTTGTTTGCTTTATAGAACATTCCTAGTTCTTTAGTATTACATAATTAACTGATGTAGCTGTAAATTTTGCTACACATCAAAATGTTATATACCTCTGTCACACACTTTTGAAACTATGTAATTATGTAATTTTCATCTTCACAAATATTTTGTAAATTGGCACGAAAGCCTATAATTTAGGGATGGATCAATAAATGTACGTATGTGAATAATGATACTTACATGGGTCCTCGTCTGGACATGAGTTTTTTTGTACAGGGTGAAAACATGTTATCTGTTGGGCTCATGAATACTGGCCTGTGTGGGAAAATCCGTCAAGTTTGATTAGTTTTAAAAAAATATAAAGATGAAAATGGCCAGAGTAAAAAATGCAGAAGAGAGCTCTAGGTAGAGAGAAGTTTAGGAGGGGGGGGGGGCTCTTCTCGCTGCGAAGGAAAATAAGCGTCTGCGGGCAGGCTACTCTTCTCCTCAATTAATAAATATTGCTTGGCTGTGAGTATTTCCAGTGTCCCAAGATCCCTTTAATAGTCACTCAGTTCCCTCCCCCCAATACTTCTTGCTAGCTAGTACATGTATGGGCCTGCTGGGGTAGAAGATGAATTTCTGAACAACTCTTTATAGTCGAGTCTCAAGCTGATCTTGTCTCCAGATCTAGTTTTGGAATTTTCAAGGAAAAACAAGTGTGTGTGTAGGGGGGGGGGGAGCAAAATCTGGTAAAAGTCGATTGTGTGTGGGCCGTTAATCAAGCCCATGCACCAGCTGTGCATGCTCAGTTCCCATAAACACACACCTGATCTTGTCTCAGGATCTTGTTTTGGTTCCAAATGTGATCTGGGGAGGTGATTTAGATACCGGTTCTCGTGCTTGTTGACATGGTCATGAACTTGGGCATGTGCAGTTGGTGCATGGGCCTGATTCATGGCCCATGGACGTGTAATTGAATTTTGCCAGATCTCGTTTCCTTTCTCTCCTCGAATATTCAAAAACAAGATCTCGGGACGAGATCAGTTTCAGACTTGTGTTGTAAAACGTATGTCCTGGCAAGTCTCACATTTTCCATATTTGATATCCAAAGATATGACCAATGTTGTGGTGGCAAATTGAAAAACAGATGGGATATTTTACTTTTAGCATTGCTAAGTTTTTAACGTATACTAAACCAAACCTGTGACTGAATGTTTACATTGTATGTAAGATAGATTCGAACGACTGATCGTTGATAGAATATTCGTTAATACCTTTGGCTTTGATCAAAGACTGGACAGCTTGGCTGATTGTTAACATTTGGCGGCGAAACAGGAATTTGTGAGTTATTTCCCTGAAGGACTTGTTTTCCTTGATCGATGTTCTGTCCTGACATCTTACTTCTTGGGAAATCTGCGTCGAATTGTGTAAATAAATGGTGAAATAGATGCACTTCAGAATTCTTACAACTCGAGTCGCGTTCAGAAACTGATGAGATTTTAAATCAACCGCTCCGATGTCCAAATATGGCACCAGCTGTTGCGCTGCCACATATGGTAATTTTTACCAAATATGGTTTTGAAGCACACTTGCATGTTCTGCTCGCCCTTGTCAAAACAAAATGGCGGATGTGGTTCCTGGTTTCATGAAAGGTGCACAAGATAAGGTAGATCTTAATAGAGTAGCGAGTTAGATTTCGGTGTCAGTAAGTGATAAGTGTACGTGCTTGTGTTTGCTATATTTTTCCCTCCCACTGAGCAGAGATTATTTATTATTGAAGAATGTAAACTTGTTTCAAACCGAAACGCGAACATGTTTCCGGGCTTTGCACATGGTGTGGAACGATATTTCCACTGAGCTTGATCTTGTTTAATACTCTTACATGTGCTTATGGTCGATGAGATACAACGGAGAAAGACTATATTGGCCTATGCTGGCTGACAGTTTCTGAATAGCAACGTTACTATAGCTGTTAAGTTGATATTAAGTTGAATAATGTTCGACTCGGTTCAGACGTTTACAGAATGTTTGGACAGTCTGCAAAGTATTGTAACTAATATTCCACATATCTGCTAGAACACCGGTTTCACCACAAAGGTTTTAATAATCTCGTAATTTGTTGGTGTTCAGTAGTAAATTATGTAACACGAAAACCAGCAGTTAATGCAACATATATGCATAAATAATAATAATAATAATATTTAATAATAATAAATTATTTATATAGCTCCTCTCCCAGAATGCCCAGAGGAGCTTTACAGCTCATACTTCACCGGAATACCAGTGGTAACTGCCCAGCATTACCAATCTATGAAGTCGATGATCAATGACAATTGATGCTAATTTCAGGTTTTAATTATACTTTGCTTTGTTTCGTTCAGATAAACACTTTTAATTCAATCTTGTCCTGTCTTTTGACCCCCTTTTTGAACAATACAACCTGTTTTTTGTCTGCCTCTTGGACAATAAATCCCACCTTTTATCTGTCCCTACTTACAAAAAGACTCTGTCTTTGCCTTGAAGGCTTAATGCATCTTTTCGTGTGGAGGGTCACATATGCATTTAATCATTCTTTGCTCCAATATTTGATACAGAGCTGATTGATTAATTATAACTTTAGTTGCAGATTGTTATGAAACGCATTAGCAGCATTTCACTTGTTGTATGTAAAGTCTAGAAATAAATTATACAATTTAAAATATTGTCTTCCAGGAATCTAGTAAGCTAGAAAAGTCTTATCCAACCCAGCCTGATCTGCCAGCACAGCAACCCCACAATCAGTTCTTTTCCCAGCCTTCGTTCCTGACACCAGATTACAGCCAGTTTGACCTAGTGAAAGCCACACAGTATGGGATTATTGACAGGTGTAAAGAGTTAATAGAGAAGGAAGGGGCAGATGTACAAAAGCCTGATGCGGAAAATGTTACTGCACTACACTGGGCTTCTATCAACAACAGGAAAGAACTAGTTGAGTAAGTTGCCAATCTTAGTTTGGTACACCTTCTCTATTTGGCACTAGGTCTACGTGATTATATACTGCATATCTTCTCCCCACAATATGTTTTCACAATAGCTGGCACCTTCAGCTTCCGCAAAGTAGTCGGAGAAATAGTATCAAAATCTACCAATTTCATATTGTTTTCAATAGGGATTCTTACTTTGTCTTCATAAAGTAGCCAGCACAAATAGCTAGAATAGATGGTGAATTTTGCCAGCTGCTGGCGCTTATTGAAAACCCTGAATATGGCATTCATGAGCATGACGTGTTCCAAACAAAAATAATTATTTTGCTATAGTAGAAACTAAGTTTACCTCATTTTTGATTAATATCACTGCACTGTAACCTGTTGTTGTCATAGATATTTCCTATCCAAGGGAGCGCTGATAAATCAGTCTGGTGGAATTCTCCAAGCTTCGCCACTTCATTGGGCTGTCAGGTAAGATTTACTAGTACTATTAGTGTATTAATTTGTTTAGTGGACAGGATATATTACTGCCTTTAGCAGAAACATCAACTCTCACATTATATTGGGCCATCAGGTACATGTAAGAGATACTAGGCTATTAATTTGTTTACTGGACAGGATATGTTATGGACTGTTTACCTATGATTTTTAAGGATAGTCTTGGTAATACCTCTTAACTTGTAAGGCAGATTACCTGTTGTGCTTTGGTATAGGATTCGATATATGAACCATTTTCAGTCCTCCTTTTTCATACTCACTAATTATAAATGATCGTTTGACTTTATCTTTACCTTACCAAAGGAAGTCAAACATGAGTACTTTCCCGACCCAGTATACAATGTACACTGTAATGAATGTCCAGTCCCTTTAATAGTAACCATGATTACTTTCTTGTCAACAGACAAGGTCACATGGAGATGGTTGTTCTTCTTCTGAAGCATGGAGCTGACCCTGCTGCTCAAGATGTCGAAGGTTTGACCTTTAACCTTTGTGGCCTTGCTAGAAACTTGTGAAATAAATTTCGAATGTTCAAGTTCTAAGGTGGAAATGGGGAACAGAGTTCAGAACTACAGTCGTTGAAACTTCAGGCCTTGAAAATAGCTCAAAATTGATTTTAATTTGGGCAACAAGACTACAAATTCTGTGCAATTTCAGGGTTTTCAACAACATTTATGATAGGCATAACTTTGTCAGTTTCACCTGTAACAGGAGAAATCAAGCGCACTCATTCACTTCACTATCTGTATCGACTGCTGATTTTTACAGCCAGAGAGCATGCTCCAAGTCCTAGAACACACCTCACTAGTTTCTGTGTTCAAATGTTGGAGTGTCTGACACTTCTAATTAGTTAATAATTTATATTCTTGTTTTATGCTATGTGTCCATAGGTTGTAACTGCTTACATGTGGCAGCCCAGCATGGCCACACAGGGATTGTCAGCTATCTTATTGCTAAAGGAATGGTAAGAATTTGACTGTGTTGGTAGTAGAATTATGTCATTCTGGAATTTCATTGAGTAATGATGAACACAAATTTATCTCCAAGTCTTAATTCAAGTAAGGAAAATCAAAACTCCTTAATTCTTACTGATGCTTCTTACAATTACATGGCTTTTTGTACTCTGTATTTTGTGTGCTTTTTTATTTTGTTTTCGTATTACCAATTGTAATTCATTCAACTTTTTTATTACAGGATGTTGACATTAGAGACAAGAATGGAATGACAGCATTAATGTGGGGAGCTTATCGTACATTTGGGTGAGTGAATTGACTCTTGCGTGTTATTGTATCTTCTCATTAATAATTAGGGCTGGGACAAAGGCCAAAAAAAACTCTTCAAAGGTTTGTTGAGTTTTTTGAACAAGATTTTGAACCTTTGTTTCTATATAAATTATATATTATAGTATATAGATATGGTTTTCTCAGATCTATGGCTGTTTTATAAATATTAACTATTAAAGTAGTTTTTTAGTTAATGGTAATCAGAAAAATCAACAAATCATTCCTGATGGTGGTGCAGTGTATAATTATAACTACCAAATGACATACTGTTAAATTCTCCTTACTTTCTCTATACATTTCTGGTAAAATGGGGTAGGAGAATTTGGCAATTCATCTTAAAAAATTGCTGTTTCCAATCACTTCCTTTATTCTTATTACCAATTTCTGTTTCTAAGTCAATGCAATTTAGCATCTGATAATGTTAGTTCACTCGGGTACCTACATCAAGTGGGCAAAACTCTTGTTTCACAGAGCACCAGCCAATAATTATTGGTAAAATTCACTGGAGGTTCCTCATCATATTTATGTGTGTGACATTTACCTCAGATATTAAAATTTATTATATTGCCTCGAGACCTCAGATACCCTTAATAAGTGTACAAGTCATGTACATGTAAACCATTCAGTGTATATCTTGCTATTGGCTAATCTCCAAGATTTATATCTGAATGATTTTGTTGTAGGATTGAACCAACCAGATTACTGCTGAGCATGAATGCTTCAGTTAATGTTTCAGACTTACAACACAAAAACACAGGTAGGAAAGTCATGTTATTGACCCCAGTGCAGACACTGTGCAGTGTACTTACAGTACCACAAATACTCACACATACAGGCCATACTGTTTTGGAAGAAAATCAGGCCCAGATTTAGGAATGTGGCTTATGCATAGGTACAAGTATCTGTAGCTTGTAGGGAATTTTCCCCAGGTAGTAGTTGAAGTCAGGATGTGTCCTATTTTAGAAATAATAAGAACATTTCCATGTATTACATCAAATTATGGTAACATGAGTACAAGTTTGGAAGAACAAGAAATAGCTGTGGTAGCACAAGCCAAAAATGAGTGTTTCCACAGTTATTTTGCATTCCCCCAGACTTGCACTTGTAAATGTTACCATAACTCAATGGAAAACACAAGAAATGTTTTCTAT
>JANVCK010071557.1:0-12296 GCA_026546655.1 Epizoanthus illoricatus | reverse complement strand
TGAAGTTTAAAGATAGTGTGACCGGGCAGAAGGTCAATATCTTTAATTTTCTAATGCTGTTTTCTCTAGTTTCCAGTGAAAAAACCTGTGCCATACATAATAGAAACTTAATAACTCTAATCCCAGTTTCCAAATGTGAAATAAAATTTTTTTGACCCTGACCCTTTACTCCTACCTTAACAGAATGCAATCTAGCTGGTTATAGTGCAAGTTAACAGTTGGCCATCTTGCCATGTGTGAATTAACAGAGTGCCGTCTTGCTGGTTATGGTGCAGTTTAACAGTTGGCCATCTCACCATGTGCGAGTTAACAGAGTGCCATCTTGCTAGTTATAGTGCGAGTTAACAGTCGACCATCTTGCATGTGCAAGTTAACAGAGTGAGGTCTCCCTGGTTATGGTGTGGGTTAACAATTGGCCATCTAACCATGTGTGAGTTAACAGATTGCATTTTCGCAAGTTATAGTGTAAGTTAACAGTCAGCCGTCTCACCAGGTGTGAGTTAACAGAGTGCTGTCTCGCTGGTTATTGTGTGAGTTAACAGTTGGCTGTCTCGTCATGTGTGAATTAACAGAGTTCCATCTCGCTAGTTATACTGCAAGTTAACAGTTGGCGGTCTCGCCTTGTGCGAGTTAACACAGTGCAGTCTCGCTGGTTATAGAGCTGGTTAACAGCTGGCCATCTCGCCATGTGCAAGTTAACAGAGTGCCGTCTCGCTAGTTATTGTGTGCAGTTGGCCATCTCGCAAGGTATTTTGCAGGTTAACAGTTGACCATCTCGCTACGTACATCACTAGTTGACAGTCGGCCAACCTGCCAGGTACATTACTATTTAACAATTGACTGTCCCGCTGCATATATTGTGAGTTTAACATTGTGTCTTTGCAAGGTACTTTGTGAGTTTATAGTTGGTCTTGCCAAGTATTATCATTTCGTTTTTACTCCTGGGTCCCGCTAAATAGTGCCAACTTTAATGTTACACAAGGCTTTTGTCAACATGGTGAAATTTTAGTTGGGTCTCACCAAATATATTGCTTATTAATGGTTACTAGAACTATTTATTCCTCTTTGTATCTTTTTAGCACTATACCCGACTAACATTCACCGATTTATGAACCTGTGTTCTCTTTTTTTCTTCTCCCTCCTTTGTGCAGTTGTCTGACCTTTAAGCGCTCCAGGCGAGTATTATAGTGCTAGAAGAACAGAGCAAAGAATCGGTCCCATCAGTTATCTGCAAGATTAACAATTTGGCTTTGAAGTCTTCCGCAGACTTTGATAAGTACGAGGCTTTATTTAGCATTCACCCAAGATTTAGTGAGGGTGCCAGCGGTTTCTAATCATTAAAAGGCTACCCTCTATTCATTTAACCTCTAGGAGCTGCAATCGAGGTTGGACAAACCCCTTTGCAGTTTAAGGCATACTTCCTTTCACTTTTCGCTGACAAAGAGTACTCTAAGATTATCCAATCTCTGGCGAAAGTTGGCAGGCCTTGGATATTCCAACTAACTGCAAAGTCCAGGCTGTTAGCCGCTGTGCCCTGGTTGCTTCCGCTGCTGCAGGCCCGGCCATATCGCCAGCAGTTGTTTTGTTCACCAGCCTCCATGAAGAGGGCGAGCTCCTTATCAACGTAGCTCCTTATCAACATAATCCACCAGCTGCTGGAAAAGGACTCTAACATGTACCTAACCAACAATCACGTCTTTTTTATGACGCCCAACATGTCTCTAAATTCGGTTGCGTTTTCTTTTCTTGGTACATCATTTGCATTTCTTTTTGTTGTTTTTTTGTTTTTCCATCGTTGTCCGTAGAATCCCCTACCCCAGTTGGCAGTCTTGAAAGGGTTTCTTAGCCCTAGCCGGATTACCGAAGCTCAAGGCTGTCATCCCCTGGGCCGCTCTCAATTTGCAGGTTTTTTGTTTTTCTTTTCTTCTTTCTTCTATCGCTTCCTAGGTTTATCAGGGTTTTTTTATTTCCACCCTAGGCTCCATTGCGTTTTCCAACTTGGGAGCCAGATCCTTCTTTTATTCCAAATTCAGTTGTTCCCCAGTGCATACGCTAGGTTAGTTGGGATTTATTGCCTTCAACACAGGGGATGGCAGCCCACAACAAGCACATTAATCCAGAGGTCATTGTGGCTGTTGAAGTGGAGGGCAAAGTCACTGCCGACCCTTTCCCAGTTCCGTCAATGCGGGCCAACTCCATCAGTACTATATAAAATGGAGCTGTCTCCTGGTGTGTAATGAGTCTGATTCCACACCCGAGGTCTTGTCTTGGATCCGTAACAAAGTAAACGCATTTTTACTATTTCCAGCCTTTCAAGGGTCAAATATTTTCTTCAACAATCAATTTCCAAGATTATGTTAGAAAGACTGTCAGCTGATTCCATTTTCAGTTCCCTTTGGGGTAGGGCTGGGGACGTGGAACCCCCTCATCTCCTTAATTTGTGGATGGTGTACAAGCCATTCAAGCTGGGTTTCTAAAGGATTCCCTCCCATCCAAACCTCTTTCGGTTTTGAATGGGCCAACTGATATTTTGTTAGCAATACGTTACCATACAGTTGGAAACTTTTTGTATAAATTTATCGTACTACAGGTTCTGCAGTCTCCCACCACTTTCGTTCTATTGGCATCCCTTATTCCTTGTATATCGATGACAGGCACGTTAGCCAGCTCCGACTCAAAGACCCCTCCACTGCCCTTTTCTCGTCCAACAGTTCTCGTGCAAATTCTGCACTGTTTTGGGTCTGCTATGCCATTCTCGCTCTGGGATATACCATGGCCATTTCAAAGTGCGTTCTAACACCCACCCCACAAAATCTTTGTTTGGGTTTCTTTGTTGATGCCCATAAGCAGAATTTTTCCTTGCTCCCGCACAAAAAAGCCAAGTCCATTGCCCTTGTGCGCCTGTTTTTTCCAAAAGCTCGCTGGAAAATGTGTTTCTCTTTCGCTCGCAGTTCTGGGTGCTTGCCTCTTTACTAATGAAATCAACCTCACTATCTATAGGGGTCTGCAGCATGTAGGCCTATCCAGGTTTCCGTCCCTCTTCATTCTGAAATCAAGGCTGGAGTGGCTGTTTTTGGAAACTTGATCAGGTTATCTTCCTTGACGCTCGGAGAAAGATCAACACATAGAGCTTTTTTCAGCCGCCTTTTTGAGGTTTTAAGTTCCGGAAAGATTTCTCTATCCATTTATGATTACTGGCCTTCTTCCCACAGTTAAGGAGGCACTTGCTCTCGTTAACGTCCTTCAGTCCTGTGCCCCCTCTTGGGTGGATGTGTTTGTTGATAGTTGGGCATTAATTGGCGCTTGGAATAGACAAGGCTCCAGAGCTGAGACTCAGACTTCGAATATTTCCTTCCAGCTTCATTACATTCAGTCCTCGGATAACCCCACCGACACCCCCTCCAGGCGCCTGTCTTTTCACGATGTGTGTCTATCACCCTCCCTTTGGCATGCAGTTCATGTGTCATTTGACATCGAGAAATTACTCGTATTGAAATTGTTTTGCACGGTATAGTTCACAGTAGTGTGTTGAGACACATTTGGGGTCTCAAGTAGACTGCAGGATTCAAGGAGAATATCTGCAAATTTGTACCGTTTGTGTTCAACCAAAAAACACATTGGTGTATTTGTAAACAAGACATCGATTATGGAATCGTGCTCTGCCGTTAGTACCGTCCAAGCAGATCTCAGTAGAGGCCACTCACATGTCATCAAATGTACGTGCTGGTGAACATGAGACATAATTAGGGTCAATTAGCTGTGGTCCTGCCAACAACTCTGATCACATAGCAGAGAACTTAATGCTTCATTTTGTTGGTAATTTTACTTTCAATGTTAATACTGTTGTAGTATATTGAAAACTTGCTTAAAAATTGAAAAACATCTGATTTGCAATCAGAGTTTAAGCTGATGTATGACTCTGTAGTCGAATTTCCAAAAATCAAGAATTCGTTTCTTTATCCACACTTTACGTTTTGATATTGCTGCACGGATTATATAAGACCTTCGTATATATGATAGAACGCCGTGAACGGTGTTATATATAGCTTCGCTAAATACAGTGTCATGTTTAAGGTCATTTAACTGTAAAACAGTAAGCAAAATCCGTAGTACGTTTTCCTCTGAATGTACACAGATTTGTTCGATATGATACTGAACAACTTCTGACCAGCTTAGCTAAGTAATTCATTTCTAAAATCAACCGATATCGATTTTATACATTCATTTTTGTCGCTGCTGGTCGTCACAAATTCGAAGCCGGAAGTTCAATGCAATATTGACTTTTTGTTGCCAGATGCAGTGTTTGTGTGTGGGGGGATGAGGGAACTACAGAGCTTCGCTTCCAGCGAAACACTGCAACTAATAAAAACAATTTGAGGAGGAACATAGTTACCGTAAAGATTGAGAGAATGGAATAAAAGGTCGTCACAATGAGTTCAATTCGCCACTCAGTTTACAAACGAAGAGGGACTGGACTCCATCCCTCCAAACAATCCCAGAAAGCAGTGTTACAAAGAATATTTTGCGTACTATCAGCACGAGTATTTGGCAATATAATTTGTTTGTACCGTTCGCTTTATTTTTGTACAATACACTTTATTTTAGCTTGTTAAAAGTACAATACAATTAAAAAACTCATTGTGTGAAATGTGTTACAGCCGTGAAGACTAATCAATCTGTATTATTCTGTCATTCCAAATTATTAATTGCAGCACTGCTTTCTGGGATCGTTTGGACGGACGGGGCCGAGGCCTATTTTCATTTCTAAAGTGGCAAATTGCATTTGACATTGTGCTTTAAAAGTCAGTACTAGTTTTCGCTATGCTTAATCCACGAGTTTAGCCGTAAGCTCCCTATATTTATTTTCATATTTTACAACAGTTATAGGACAATTCACAAGATTGATTTGCAATCCCATAAAAAATCCTATAATTTAATCGCTGATGCGTTCCCATGTGTATTCACTTATAAGTCGTATTGTAAGTCTTATAAATCATATCGTTCGTATACATAATCACCCATAAATCGTATTATAGGTCTGACAAATCGTAACGTTCGTGCGTTCCATTCAAAGTTTTGTAAATTATGCCGTTCCTGTGTAACCCATACAAAATCTTATAAATCGCATCGCTAATGGTCAACTTGGGTTGCAAGTGATTGGAAACTACTATAAGTGTCAAAGCCTGATGATTATGATAGTGCACTACTGCGCGTAACAAAAAAGTGTGCAGTATGCTCAATGCAAACTCCTTAAGACGGAAAAACTGGAAATTCATGGCTTTTCAAACTTATAAATACATTTATTGGAAAAAAACAGTGAGTTAGGAATACGAACGGTCGACTGATGGTACACAGACCTTGGAAGTCTCCTGATCTTCAAGTAGGCAGCTTACAAGCGTCTCAGGTTACCCTCGAAAATATGCCGCGACACACGTTTTTCAGAACAAACGACTAATGTCGGTAATCATTTGTTCAATTTTTTTTATTTTATTTATTACGCTTCGCCAAAAGAAAAATTTATTACATGTACAAAAATTTAAAAAGAAGTGGCAGGGACACCACAACAGTTTACACCAATTAGTGTGGGCCCGGAGATTAAGATATTTAAAACATTACAGAGATTACAAATAAAAAACTTACTAAGATAGAAAAGACGAAGAGAAAGGGAAGTAAGTTGACAGTTGCTTGACAGTTTGTTAAATTTTATCTTATTAAGAATTGTTCATCGGTGATAATACGAGCAGCAAATGGCAATTTCGGAAAAGCCATGCCCCCATTAGAATAGTTTTAGTGGAATGACTGCCGCTTTGAGCTGTATCGTTTGATTACTGAAGGTATGATTCCATTTACTAAATAAAGATTATTACATTGCAACTAATAATAACGTCGTTTCTGGTGACTTGGTATATCTGCAGTTTCTACACCGTAACGTATCTATTATGTCATTCTATTTTATTTCTGCCGACTTAAGGTGTCTGAACACACTTTTTGGCGCTAAATAGGGGGTATATTGAAAACTATGTGGATTTACCAAACAACATTCGACGAACCTGAAATTTTTCTCACGAATGCAGAATAACACGTTATTTTTTTTGCAGTTAATATTAAAAAAGTTTTCGTTACCATGGCAAATATCAGTCGTCAAGTTTCTTAATTTAAGTTAGTTTCAATATATTTCCAATTCTGTGGATAACTTTTTATAAATTTTTTACATTACAAACAGCAGATATTAATAATGTGTTTTCGATAAAATGAATGTTTTCTGACAAACCGTTTTTTGCAAACTACTAAAACGTAGTTTTGAGCAATTTCCTAAAAAAGTTTTTTCCCGACTGTCAGAATTCAAAAATATTTTTTTGTAGGAAATTTACGTACTATTATTAATTCTTCCCAAATTTTGAAAAATAGTTATCGAGTAATTTTTGAGAAACGCTGCAATCAGTTTCCAGCCCGTCAAAATGAAGCCTCCCAAAAGTTGCACTTACTGCGCATTCTCTGGTCTTGGGCGCGCTGTTTTCGAACAGACAATTTGTGCAGCATGCGTTCCATTCACAGTTTGATTGAAGTGTTGTTTGCCGACAGCGTGCGACAAAAATGTACAAGTTCGGCAAACTATTACTTCAAAGTCAGTTTAATTCTGAAATATAGCAATGGATCTATTTAATTCTTTGTTTTAAAATGATTTAAAATCAGCTGGAGAGCAATTGGGTCTCTTGTGCCGCGAGGAGCCTTTGACTGTTTGTTTCGTCGATGTAGGGTTTGCAAGAACGGCCAACAAACCAAATTCTCCATGTTGTTGAAATAGTTCACACAAATGGTGGTACCCAGTACTGGAATCTGCAAGTTTCTTTGCCGTGGCTTTCTTCATTGGGGAAAAACCTACATCCACGCACAGTTTCCCCTCGTAAGACTTGAGAAGACAGTGGCTCTTGTCAAGAAACTTCACATCGGCAAGTGCAGTACTGAGCGAAAGTGTGTCGCTTTTACGAAGAAGCTCGCTGTGAGGCATCTTAAGTCGAGATTTAAATAAGATTCTGTCAAGAGCTTCGAGGTCTTCAAGTGCATCGTGGCAAGGAAATTCATTTCCCAACAAACATTTGTGGACTGCAGCTTGGTTTGCTTTGCAATACGTTCCCTTTGCAAACTGTAACTCAGCACACTTCTTTCGGATTAAATTCCGGATTAAAATTAAACTATCAGCGTTCATTGTTCAGAATTGTTTTAAGCAGGACTGGAGTGTCTAAAACTTTCGCCTTGTGTCCAGCAATACCACTTTGACATTTGAGCGATCGATAGTAGGATTGGCAGCGACGTGGTGTTCAACGTTTTCTCGCAGAAAACTAATGAATAAATGAAGAATTTCTTTAACAGAAACAGCGTATATCGGAACTCTGTTAAAACTGAGGACTCTCTTTGTCGCCATTGATGTGACAGTCAACTCTGAAGGCATGAGGAGAAATTTTTCTATCGGGTAGAACATACTAGCAGAATGTGCTGTTGTTGCCAGTCACTGCTGCCAATTGTATAATCTCCACCAGTTTTATACCTCCACAGCTTGTCTCTGTGTCAAAACAAACAAGTCATGGTCTTGATCAGTGTTTGTAGAAACTTTCAAGGCTTCTTGCTTTGGTCGTTTGACATACTCTGGCAATGAAACTTCGTATCTCTCCAAGTCAGTCATGCTTTCTCCAGTAAACTTGGATGAAGAGTCAAAGCAACGCCGCTCTGGTAGATGATTCCTTCTCTTCTTTTCACTGATTTTATTTTGTGCGCAGACGTCGAAACTTGGTTCTTATTGTTACACGTCGAACAAATAATTGTGAAAATACTTGCACAATCAGTCTTTCACTGACAATATTTTGAAGTGAAAGAGGCCCTGATATAAATTAGAAAATATCTTTGGTTTGTGTTGAAAAGAACAGTACCAATTTGATACTTATATTATGCAGACATTATTAGTACAAGTCAACGTTTTTGGTTTTCTCTCAGAAGTTTTCAGCCAGGAAAGGCTTGTATATGAAGATGTATCAGTTACAGATTCTTGTTCAAGAGGAGTTTTTTCCATTTCTAGTCGTCGTTTACATAGCGCTGCTCGAACAGCTATCGCACGTTCGTTGTTGAGCTTTCTTTTTCTTATTTTGGCCAGGCCAAGTCCACCAGGAGTTACAGAGTCTTCCGTTTGACGTCAGTTTGCTGCAACACGGATTTATATTTGAAATAAAAATTGTTTTGGACGCCATTTTTAAAGCTCACGCCAGCTGGCTCGCGCGTTCTTGTAGATTTTATTATAAAACTGCTGACCATTTAGTTGAGCCCGCATACACATCAGAAACTGTGTTCAGCCACCTTAAGGGACCTGCGACGCGAAGGTTGCTAGGGAAGTTGATTTTTTCCGTTAAGCGCGCGCTCACGCCATCTTTATTACGAATATGAAGCGTGCGCTCTGATTGGTCGATATTAGGATTTGTGGCTTTTCACTTTCGGTTCTTTCAAAAGATAATAACTCCATAATGAATGCTCCGATCTGAGTCACTTTTTTTGTAATCTGCCAATTGCAAATACAAAGAAAAGTATGTTTTCATGTTTTTCATTTTCTTTCTTAAAATGTGGAAAACTGCCACATCATGCATCATGCACCTGCTGATGCCAGAATCTGACGTCGTGAGACATAAGTGCGAAACTGCGAAACATACTTTTGTTACAAATTTACTTAGAAATAAATTGCAGTCAACTTTGGCTATGTGATGCTAGGTATGACGTCATCAACAGAAAAAGATATCGAATAAATTTGAATTATCACGTTCGTTCTCCTCGTCGTGACAGATGGTTGCTGGGAATTTCTCTTCATCATTATAATTCCCTTGGTAACAGCCAATTTCTTGACGTCGCAGGTCCCTTCAACTTTAGAACGGAAAACTTTAAATGTTCCTGGCTATTGAAATTTCCCTAGATACTAAAAATGTTTGTCGGTGCTAAACTCTTACTCAATCACTAGTGACCCAGTTCCCAACAGCATTTCTTTTGCAAAAAAAGTAGAAGTCCGTTAACTTTGTGCAGTTTGTTTCGGCATCTTGCACCAAGAGGATTTGTAGCATGACAAGTTGATTAACAGGGTGGTAATTGCGTAACAAGTTGCAAGACATTGTTGCTCGTCGGTATTACCTCTCCTTAAAATATGTGCAATTCTGCAATTGTTTTCGGCTCTACTAAATCCTAGACCAGATGTAGAACACTATAGGCGAAGCTACCCACTAAGCGAACACCATTTTACTGAATGACAACTAAAATAAATTTCTAACGGTCAAGGACTCCAACAAATCACATTTTAGATGAGGAAAGAAAAACTACAAATGTAATTTTAATCTACAAAGGAAAGAGGAAAGCGAAACAAACAAGTGCATACGAACAAAACATCTATAAACTCAATGCACATGCAAAATAAACAAAGAAAGCAAAGAGAGAGGGGAAAACACTGAAATTTAAATTAAACAGTATGTACATGGTAAAGGAACATCGTAGTCATTCTGCGTGAATTTCTTCGCTGAAGGAACGTTTTACACCAGTCATAAATACATACATCGAGGACGGCTCAGAACTTGCCTTCCATTCATTCATTCATTTGCATTTATCATTCAACCCTATCCAGCCTGGGGGCGCAGATTCCGTCCCCCAAGGAGGTTCTTACGCTTTGCAGTAAGAGGCTGAAAATTCACTTTTCGTCAAATTTAGGGGGAATCTAGTGATATATGACTCTTTGCCATATATGCGAACCTGTTACCATGGTAACCAAAAATTAAAGGGACACTTGGACTTTTGACTTTTTCATGTTTTGGATGCTTGTGCACAAACCATACGTAATTTTTGAAGTTTATTGTAATGAGAAGAAGGCCACAGGCTCGCTCTTTGAGAAATACTATTAAAATATTAATTATGATAGAAAGCGATGCATTATGTGTAAAGTTTTGTTTTTTCATATTTTCATTATTTCTGCAGTTCCTGCAATTTTCTCTGTTTAGAAGTAACTAACAGAGATACAAATGCATGCAAAATTTGGTCAAGCAATAACAGAGTTATAGCTTGGCCAAATTTGGCAAGTTAGAGATT
Organism: Epizoanthus illoricatus; assembly: GCA_026546655.1. NCBI lineage: Eukaryota > Metazoa > Cnidaria > Anthozoa > Zoantharia > Epizoanthidae > Epizoanthus > Epizoanthus illoricatus. The sequence continues at coordinate 2,192 of JANVCK010071557.1, read as the reverse complement.
TTGTTTGAAATGATGCCTTTGATCATTATTAAACTTTTCTCTGCAATATATAAGGAGTTTCGACAGAAAATAGCACCAATTGCCAAATATATCTAGTTGCCATGGAATCCATTAAATATGCTGTGGCAACGGTAGTGGTTGGTCCACAAGACACAGTTTTCAATACAAAAGGTATACTATTGTTTTGTTGTCGAATTTTTGTTTTAAGAGTTCCTTAAAAAGCGAAAACATTGTTTATTACGTCATTATTACGTCATATACCTCTTTTGACACATGTTGAAGTCATTTTTTGCAATTTGGCAACTTTGGTGAGCTGAAAGAACGCATTTAAGGCCTTTGTACTGAAAACAAGTGCAGTGAGTTGAAAAATACCAAAGGTACATAAAAATCCATATTCTAGGACGTCATGATGACATCATAGAGAAGACTAATGTTTCTGCAGCTCAGTCAATTGTGTTTTTTGGCTAGGTCAGTCGAAAAAGAGCACTGAAGAAGGCGAATGTGAAACAACAGGGGCAAAAGACCAAGAACAACCTCAAGGGACAGGAAGCATGGTGACAAATGGCACCCAAGGGGGAGGGGCTACAGTATCACAGGGTCAGGGGCCGGCTGCGAAGAGCTCATCAACTGCATCACAGCAATCTACAAAACGAACGGCCGGTAATGATGGCACAGCAAAACAACCACCATCAAAACGCAAGAAAGTTTAGATTATTTGTATTGACACTAAACTGCAGTTCAGAACTAACGGCCACCAAAGCATACAACTTATTTCATTGGCATTGGGAACGAAACAAGTCGTCTGCTTAGGTGGCTATTCGCAACACACTGGTGAGATGAAAACTTATTTTTACTGGTCTTAGAACTTAGAATCTTGACCACAGTGGTTGCGACCGTATTGCCTCCCCTTCCTCCTCCTCCCATTCAATGGTTGAGGGAAAGAAAAACACATTCGGGTACATTGTTGGGTGGCCAAGTCAACACTGATCTGGGGAAAGCGACTATTTCTAAAAACAGTGATATTTTTATTGGGATTTATTTTTAACGACATTACAAAATTTATAAACAAATCGTAAAAAATAGAAGGTTCCCACAGAGTCGCAAATATTATATCATGTTTTCCTTTAACGTACATTTAGTTTTGTTATACCTGAAACATAAGCCAACATAAATAACTTTATTTTTTTTAAAGATCAGTTTCCCCAATGTGAGACGGATGTAATATGCGAGTTTCTCTAATAATTGTGACCACAATACTGGTTTGTTTGAGAACTCTTCAAGATATTCATCAGTTCAGTAACTCTATATAAAGAGAACAATAAATGTCCCTATAATTATTATCTGTCATTATGGAAGACGACCGTTATTTTCTGATTTTGATTTGGCCCGATTCTTTACCAAACTTGCCATTTTTGTCCCTTTCAAACTGTACCTACTCATCCTGTAAAATCCCATATCGTTAACACTGTCCTATAACATCCTATACATCTTTAAAATGGACTCTATTGTCATATATTTTAAGCCGTCTTCGGCCATACATTTAATTAAGATAAATTATTTCATTAGTCGTGCCGAAGGCCACGACTGCTTCTTTGCTTGTGGGATGCCGTATGACGTAAGTGGGCGACTGCCGATAAGAGTCCGTCGAGACTGTCTTACTAAAGGTATATGGGTATAAACCTTTTATACTAAACTGGCCATGACTTACTTTGCATGTGGGATGTTTGACGCTCAAATGACGTACTTGCCTTGTTGGCGCAGTGGATATCGTTGATACCTTCCACGCAGAAGACCCTAGTTCGAATTCTGCTCGCAGCGACGCAATCTTTCTGTCACTTTTTTTCTTTTTTTCCTTTTTCCTTTCCTTCGCTTTTTTAACTTTCACAAAATTATAACATAAGCCAGAGATCTCATAATATCGATGCAAACCACAGCAAATGTCGCACGGAAAGCCGGCCAGAGCGAACGCCGTTCAATTGTAGTTCTAGAAGTTACAAAGGGCACGCACAAAAGGTCCTCCGCACCTTTTCCGCTCTCTCTATCCCGAACAACACCCGCATCACACTTTTTCTTCAAAACATGACATTTCTTCAAATGTTAATCCAATAAATATACATATCTAGCCCGTTAACAGGAAAGGGGTCTTGTCGATTTCATGCTAATAGGCGCTTTTAGCGTATTTTCAAAAACTC
>JANVCK010071446.1:0-12298 GCA_026546655.1 Epizoanthus illoricatus | reverse complement strand
GAGCGAAATCTGTGATCTACGCTGTAACACCCTCTGCATGGTTTTGCATGGTTTTCTCATGGACAGCCTCTTAAGAAATACCCGCTTTTCACATTTTCAAATATATCAGCGTGACAAATGAAGAAAAGTTACTGCCGAACTGCAAATTCTAACTACGTCCCGTTGTAGGTCAATGGAACTTTGACCCTTTCACCGCCAATGTCGACTGAATCAGTCGACATTTGGTGAATGCACGCATGCACTTATTTGTGACGTAATAATTTTTTACGTTACTAAATTGCATTGATCAGCATATAATGTGCGACCGATGGACCTTTGTATGAAGGACTCAATCAAAATCCATTAAACAAGATTTGCAAGAGATATGGTGGAAAAATCTTCAATGTTTTGTTGCAGAATCAGTGACAAAGCGACCTTTTCTCCTGGCCCAATTGTCGGTTGTCATGAAAAGCTACCTCGAAACCTTTTACGTCTAAAGCAAAAATACATGGGAATTCAAGGCTAAAGAGAAACAATGGGGAGAGAAGGCACAAACGGAAAAGAGCGAGAGATTAAAATTCCAACTAGGCAGACGGTAAAAGGACTAACTCCCACCCTTATCTCCTCCCGAGAGAGAGAATGTTAATTATTTGGCTTTAATAGCTCCTACGAATTACTTACAAACAATTGATTACAAAGATAGTCCCGTAGATTGTTTTGTTGTGGTCAGTAATGCAAATCATTTCAGGACCATTCGAGCCGGAATCAAGAAACGAAGACAGAAACAGCAAGCGCAGCTGAGGAAATGAAGGAGCTGAGTGAAGGTGATCTGAAGGTTAGTAACTAGTATTAGAAAAAACACATGGGTCTGCATCATTATTTGACGTTTAACATCTGACTTCATTATGAGGTGTCCATTCACTAGTATATTTCTAATTGTGACACCCTAAAATGCTGAGTAACATACTCTTGTAAAGTTAATCTCATATAATTGCTAAATAAGCCTACTGGTAGCAAGGTTTTGCACGTATCCCCAACTGTAGAAAAACTAGCACCATATTCCTCAATGGCGAACGAAGGTAGTTAAGAGGGAGTCTTTGCAAAAATCAGACATTGAGCAGCCAGTCTTGAAACATCGATTTCGCTTATATTTGGTGCACATATTGTACTTAGTAAGACATAAATGAAACTGTGTTCGGTTTTTGAAAATATCGTTTTGTTTTTGAGAAAATTGCAAAAACCGTTGGACTGGTTATGACGTCATCACAAGCAAAATTTAAAGAGAAAAATTGGACAACTTTGTCAAGCTCTATATCAGGTGTATAGCTTTTTTCAGAATAATTTGAAAGCAGAATTGTTTGGAACTGGACCTCACCTTCCTGATTACACCAAACACGAGCCCTCAAAGTTGACACCCAGTTGAGACGCATTTGAGTTTTGTTACAATTACAACAAAAACAGGGCTAAAATCTAATTACGGTCGGGTGATTGTTACACTCTCTTATTTCATCTCTTCAACCTCTGTTACCAAGATAACATATATGTCAAATCTTGTTTCTGGTGTCTTTAACAGAATTTGGGCTTTGCACCAGTGAACATTTATTGAAATGTAAACAATAACGGCGCGATCGCTTTCAATGTGCGACGGAGAATAATTGATCTTCTATTTTTAGCATATAATAGAAATCCGAGTTATGCAAACATACAACTGATTAATAGCACATAATATAAATGTTTTAAAATGATCATAGTTTTTCCGTGCTCACAGCGGGACAAGAAAGTCAAGAATCGAACGACCGAGGTGTTTGAAGTCGTGACAGCTATTGACTGTGACATAGCTAGCTTGTATTTGTTAAACAAAGCTTAAAGTTTTTCTTTTTTCTAGTCATCAAAGTTCTTAAATACCGTGAAAAGAAAATCTGGACAAGCCGTCAAAGCGATAACAGCAAGATAATGCCGCACGCGCAGAGACCTTTAAATGTGTAAACTGGTAAATCACGCAAACTAAAATCTATTTCGTGTTTACAAAGAGTAGCAGATATAACATATGTTATGTTTTACAATGTACATTCATCAAATACTATGAAAAATTCCCATCCCAAATGACTTATGATACTTCACGAAGCAATATAAACAAGAATATAACTAGACAAAAAACCAGGACACGAAATATTGATTTTCATTGCGTGACCCGCGCCCCGGCTCAACAAAAATTTTCAAATGGGTCCGTGTTTTTTTTAAAAAAAAAAAATAAAATTAAAGTTACTGATCAAGTTCATTCACTACAGCGTGAAATCACTCGTAAAGTACTACTTTGTCAGGGAGGGCTGTCATCCTAGCCTACTCATCACCCTATCCTACTCGTTCAAGCGATGTCTACACTAATCGGAGTAGAACTCGAAACTAACGACATATCGGTGGCCCATCGTCTGCCGCCCAAAAAGAAAGTTAAAGATCGACTGCACGAAGAGAGAAGCGAGACAAGGTTTATAAGAAAAGAAAGAACTCAGTTGAAATCCAAACGATCCAAGGACCTGCCAACAGTTGCTCACGAGCAAGAGGCTGCTGCGATAAACCACAAAGCTTCCATCCATATCAATGAGAGTCTCACGCCATACCGAAAGCGCCGTTTTGGTCGAATGCTAGAGTTCAAGCGTGAACACAACTATTCAACTACTGTGCATGGGAACCTTCTACAAAGTTTTTACTGCTAAACCGGACATTCGTGCCTGTAATAACAGTCCACTATTAAAATAGTTTTTTATTCTTTGGGTTATTAAACTAGCAAAAAATACCGAAAACAGACACTTTTCAGGTTTCGAAAATTCGTAAAAGATTTTAACCGATAAACTGTAATGACGAATGGAATTTTGAACTCTGGCTCCATGTTTGCCCACTGGAATGGACTAACTAAACATTTACTCCCCTTTTCTGAATCGTTATGGAATACCCCCTAACCCCCTTCCCCCGCGTGGACTCACGTTGCATTCAGTACGCCCCACTAACGTGAATGACACGAACAGAGCTTAACCATAGCAACGGTTTTCTCACTATATGTTTGCTTTAGCTTTCCAGTTGCTTTCGAAGTGTCAAGTTAAAAGTACTTGCATATCGCTTCCTGCATTTTCACCGAACATTGCGCCTGTTCTTTGGGGGAGGTGATATTTTAAAAGGGGGACGAGCGAGGGGATAAACTTTCAACGAGGCAGAAGGGAAAAAGACTAACCTCCACCTCCTCCCGAGAGAGAATGGTAATGATTTGGCTTAGCTCCTACAAATTACTTACAAAGAATTGATTACAAAGGTAATCCCGTATCTTGTTTTGTTGTGGCCAGTTAGGAAATAATGCAAATCATTTCAGGACCATTCGAGCCAGAATCAAGAAACAAACAGAGAAACAGCAGGCGCAGCTGATGCTATGGGGGAGTGAGAGAAATTCAGGAAAGCAAGCAAATGGTTTCAGTTTGATCAAGCACACAAAATTTGCAGTAAAATTAAGTATTCAATATAAAATGCAGACTGCAGACTGGGTATAAAATGCAGACTGAGATTGCAGACTGGGTGTAAAATTTGCAAAAGGGTTACAATAAAATATGTTCACTGTAGATTGTAAATAAAAATGTGCACACTACCACCGCAAAGTAGTTGTAGGTAGTCTTCTTGTTTCAGATGAGTAAAAACATAGTACAGGTACAGAGAATTCACATGTTGCTTTCATTCTTTTAAAATAATCTTGGCTATTAATACCTACCTTTTGTCTCTTTTCCTTTGGTAATAATCTATCAGAAACAAAAAATTTCATGCAACCCTGTTCTTTATCAATCAAAATGACTTGTCACTGATGGCAGTTGTTGCTTGCAGGGAATCTGATATTTTTGTACCTAATGTCAAAGGTGTGAAAGATTTTCAAAAGACCATTGGTTTATTATTGAAAATAACATTATTTTTGAAGTAAATAATTGTTCTTCTTGTCTGCCATTGAGATCTATCATGATTCTCATTTCTGATGAAATTAAATTTCCTGTGTTGAAAAATGTGAGGTTTCAATTGAGAAAAAGCTGTCAGAATCAAATACATGAAATAGAGTCAAATACTGAAATAGACTATTAAAATTCTGAATTGAAACTAGAGTTCAGTTTGTTCCTAGATTCTGATAGCTTATAATGCAGTGAAGTTAACAGAACGAGCAGAAGCTTGATATATAAATAATGCTGAAACTCATGCTGTGCATGATGGCCCACGTTTCACTTTGATCTTACTTGACGAAGTGAACAGCTTCTTAATAATACCTGAAATGTGCACACATCAGAACATTTTGTAACAAGTACAAACAACGACAGGTACACAATAGCTGTTTCTATTTCATTTTATTTTTCATTTACAATCTACAGTGAACATATTTTATTGTAACCTTTTTGGCTTTTGTAAATTTTCCACTCAGTCTGCATTTTATACCCGGTCGGCAATCTCAGTCTGCATTTTATACCCAGTCTGCATTTTATACCCAGTTCGCATCTGCAGTCTGCATTTTATACTGACAGTAAAATTAAGAAGTGTACTTAAAGAACCCACTCATTTGTTGATAGGAGTAGGCTAATGCCAGTGTTGTGGTCTGTCACCTCCTCTCCTACAAAGGGCCTGCCATAATTGGGGAAACCTGTGGCAGTGTCCCTTTCCCATCGGGGAAGAAGCAGAATAAAATAAGAAATAAATAAATAAATAAGAGTGCCAGCCATGAAAGGTGGGATGCCGGGGGTTCAACTCCCAGCCAGACCAACACTCAGGGTTTGAAAATAATTGGGCTGCTTTTGCTCTGACATCTGCAAATGGTAATAAGGACATTAAACCATAGGCCCTCGGAGACCTTGTCAGTAATTGGGTTGTGAAACTAGAGTGAGCATAAAGGCTCTCTGTCCACCCTGCAGGTGGATTAAAAGCAATAAATTTTAAAGCAATAAAATCTGTCCATTTTACAGTCTTTAGATAACTTAGAAAGAATTTTAATAGGGACTGGTTATTACCTAGTATAATATTATATGGAAGATCAAATCAAGTACTACAAACTACCAAATTATGTCTCATACAGGGGAATTAGAGATTAGAGGTAAATTCAGTGAAAAGGATTGAGTTATCTGATATTTAAAGTAAACTGGAAAAAGGACACAAGAGCTACTTATAGCAATACACTTGAATGTTAAAAACAGGGTATGTTTGAAGCACTGTATAGTTGCCATGGAAACTACAATTACTATACATGTATGATACTGTTGATATATTGAAGACTTATTCTCCAACACTAACAATCAGCTGTTAGTAAACTGTCAGGATGCACAAGTAAACAATTCACTAATTAATATTTAATGGTATAGAAAGATGCAAAACAAGTACATTTACAATCCATCTTAGTAACACTGGAAGTTTTCTAAGTAAGTACCTCTTCTCACCAGTTATCCCTAATTAATTCTTCCCTTGAACAGTATAACAATGGAACAATGACCCCCCTGATATATTTACTGACTGTACAGTAGTTTTTTTGATCAGTTTTGTAATAGTGTTTTTTTCTCATTTTTGTTATATATTATTTATTAATTAACTACTATTATTATTATTGTAATTTTTTCTGACCACCACCCAGTAGTTAATCCTTGTATAAAGGAATTACCATAGAGGAAAACAGTAAATGTAGAATAATGTATATTTCAGTTACATGTATCTTGCTGGGAGATAGTTTAGCTATAAATTTTCCATTTTTGTATACAAATTGTATTACCAATATTATTAACATGGTCCTGCTCACCCCTTCTACTTACAAACTGAACTCTTTGTTTTTATTTATCTCAGACTTCTAGCCATGGCAGAAGCAGTGAAAGTTATTGTGCGTTGCCGTCCCATGAACCAGCGGGAGAAAGATCTAAAATGTGAGGCTGTTGTAGAGATGGATTCAGGGATTGGTCAGTGCTATCTTAAGAAGCCAAAGGACAAAACTCAGCCACCCAAAACCTTCACATTTGATGGTGCTTACTATATGGATTCCACAACTGAGACCATCTACAATGACATTTGCTTTCCCCTTGTAGAAGGGGTCCTGGAGGGGTACAATGGAACAGTGTTTGCCTATGGACAGACAGGGTGTGGGAAATCATTCAGTATGATGGGCATTACTGATCCACCGACACAGCGTGGCATCATTCCTCGTGCTTTTGAGCACATTTTTGAGACCATTCAAGTTTCAGATGATAGCAAGTTTCTTGTCCATGCCTCATATTTGGAGATTTACAATGAAGAGATCAGAGATCTACTCGGCAAAGACCACAAGGCCAAATTGGAGCTCAAAGAACACCCAGAAAGGGGTGTTTATGTGAAAGACCTTTCCATGGCCCCAGTGAACAATGTTAGTGAATGTGAGAGGGTGATGGATTTGGGAGGTAAAAACCGGTCAGTTGGGTCGACACTGATGAATGCTGACTCGTCACGTTCACATTCCATATTTACTATAAATTTAGAAATTCTTGATACCGGTGCCGATGGAGGGGAGCACATTAGAGCTGGAAAGCTAAACTTAGTGGATTTGGCTGGAAGTGAACGGCAGGCCAAAACTGGAGCTACAGGAGATCGTCTGAAGGAAGCCACAAAAATCAATTTGTCACTGTCAGCACTTGGAAATGTTATCTCAGCTTTGGTTGATGGCAAATCTAAACACATCCCTTATCGTGACTCAAAGTTAACTCGTCTGTTGCAGGTATGTATGTAGTCGTGTGTATATACATTGCCTCATAATTAGTCCAGTCATACAATTCTACATACATGTATCTGATCTTTTCAGAGCCGCTAAGGGGTTTGGGGCTCTGGAGCTCTGACCCAAAAAAATTAAGGCTGCTCCAAGCAAATTTTTGCAAAATTTTTATTTGGGGAATCAGGGGACTCCACGGCCCAGGGACCCCCTTAGAGGCCCTCGCTTTTCTTCATACAAGTTTCTATACATCACTTTCTGAGATTAGCAAACAAGGCCATGTGGGATCCATAGTGGCCAGATTACCAACATGTAAGGTTGGAAGTGTGCAATGTCAAATCAGTGGCAACTTTGCTCAAGTTATAAACATGGTTGACTTAGTTGGTAACATCTCTGACTCTCAACCAGAAGGTTCCAGGTTCAATCTGCGGGCTTGCTGAGGGTTGAATTTGTGCAACCTTCTTTTTTCACACTGTCCATGGACAGGGACATTACATTGTTGGCCAAGTCTTTCAACGTTCTGTCAGGGGAATTAAAATAACTCACACACTTGTCAATAGGAATAGGTTTAAATGCCAGTGTTGTGGTCTGTTTACTGAGGACACTCAATGTCTCGAACAGTAATTGTTGTGAACCACATACAGTGGTCTGGCTAGGACCCTCAATCTTGTACTCCTGGTAAACAGGTGGTTGAAAAGCCATGTGGGGAGCACCTGTATATGTCTGTACCGCTATTGTGCAACAACATCAGAAATATGCTGCACCTATAAGGAAAACATCTCACTCACCAAACCTTTATTCAATTACTGACAATGATTTGCATGTTCCTAACTCCCATCAATAGCCCACTTTTGGAATACTAAAATTCAACCTGAAACAATAGACATCAGTATGAGGCTCTGGGGAATAAACAATGGGGTTTGTGGTTTATTCCCGAGAGCCTTGTAGTGGTTAAAAGAGCCCATGCTGTCATGCACTTGCCAATGGGAGTAGGCTTAATGCTAGACTTAGTGTTATGAACCATCCCTTGCTCTCCTATAAAAGGCCTGCAAATGTAATTAGGGGAACTGGTAACAGTGTCCCTTTCCCTTCCAGGAAAAGTCAAAATAAATAGATAAAAGACTAAAGGTGATATTTCATTATCCTAGGATTCTCTTGGCGGTAACACCAAGACGCTAATGGTTGCATGTCTAAGTCCTGCTGACAACAACTATGATGAGACACTAAGTACGTTGCGTTATGCAAATCGTGCAAAGAACATCAAGAACAAACCTCATATTAATGAGGACCCTAAAGATGCCTTGTTAAGAGAATACCAGGAAGAAATTGAAAATCTAAAGAAGATGCTGTTGGGTCAACTCAAAATACCCACTGAGCTGTTAGGTAGGGTACTCATTTTGTACTCCATTTTGAAACATTTGTTTTTGTGTCATTTGATTAAATCTGTAACATCTGTTCCCTCTCCTAGCTGGTGGAACCTCTCCTATTGTGCCGGCACTAGATCCCGGGACAGTGCAGTTGACTCAGCACCAGGACTACTCTGCACTCGTAGCAAAGGAAACAGAACAGGTTAAACAGGAGTATGAAATGAAGTTGGCAGAGATGAAGGCTATGTATGAAGCAGAACAGATGTCAAAACAGAAACTCCAAGAGGAGATGTCGGTACTAAAGGATGATTACAGCTCCAAAGTACATGCTATAGAGGAACATTATCATGCTGAAGAAGATGCTGCAACCAATCGTGACCGAGGTGTAGTCTCTGCGACTCCCATGGGTGGAAGCTCCATTAGTATGATAAATACTGCAAGTTCTGAGGTATGCTAAGGGAGAAATTATTTCCTACATGTATTTAGTAATGTAACATTACTATGGACAAAGCCAACCTCGTGCCCAAGGTCTTTGTCTCCAAGATGGCAGTCAAATTCATAATGGCGCCATTTCGGAAGACTGCAATGTGTTGCCATTTTGAATGTGACTGTGCACCTGAGGTAACACCCCAAGAACAGTGTTGTGAAAAAGTAGAAATTAGAACATTAAATTTGACCAATGGCTCTAAATCATAATATGTTTGCAGGATTATAATGGACTTAATGTTTGCAAGTTTTTGTGATTTGGTGAAATTTCGTAAAGAATAATATCACGCAAAATAGAACATCGCAAAAATTATCTCTGTATTGAATTCATTTGAAGGAACAAATATTGCTTTTTATCATAACGTGCTTTCATTTGTTATGGAGAGCTTTCAAATTTTATCCAACCCCCCTCTGCAACAATACAAAATTGCATAGCCCCCCCTTCCCCTATTTTTCAAAGCGTATTTTTTTAATCATTTAACACTTGGTATTAATAAATTCAATAACCCTCCTATATCAAGCATAATTTCAACATGACATAACCCCAGCCATTTTGCCGACCCCTCTCCAGTACCTAATCAGTGCAGTTTTCAACTCTATTTCAGTCGAAAGCATTACTGTGCTTACACGCTTTGTACAGAGTCTAAAATTTATAAGCCAATCTGAATTATTTGTTTCCTGTACAAGAAATCCAGTTGTTCAATAACCAAGATTATAATTTTAACAAAATTTAAACAAATAAATGCTACGTTAGTTGTCTGTAAAAATATACTGTGAATTTACATTTCAGATTTACCTTTTACATGATTTTTCATATTTTAATAGTTTAGGTTACATGTCTTTTGTTAAAATCAAAAACATTATTTCCCTCAAGATTAAATTGACCTTTCCAAATAGCAAAAAAGTAAATCCCGTAGAACCCCAAAAACTTCAAATCGGCAAAATAAAATACCGCAAATATTTTATGCCTCACAGTAACTTTAATTGCAATTTTACTTGTGTTATTTTAACTTTTAAATATTGTGAAGCACTTTTGGGCTTTTAAGGAAAGAGCATTATAGGAAAAAAATATTATTATTATAGCAGTGTTAAACGTATGGATGTTAAAATCTAAAAATAGCATAATAGGGCGCCCAGTGTAGCCTATTAGTTATATCTATAAATACATGTATAGATCTTATAATTGATGAATTTTTGATGGCAATCACTCTTTTCCCATTACTCAATTTAGATTGTACGACGTACGTCAAATGCCAATGGTGAGGTTGAACCCGATTCCATGTTAACTCTTGTCTCTGGACCTCTGGCAAAGGCAAACAGAGAGGCTGCTGCAGCGGAAGACCCCAGACTGCTACAAAAGGTGCAACAGACGGCGTTGAAGGGAGTACAGGAATTAAACGCCAAGGCGTCCGCTCTGAAGGGCATGCAGGATCAGCTGAGTCTAAAGGCGGCTGTTGTTACCCAGGATGTACAGCAAGAGGCCCTGAAGAGGCTTGCGGCCTTGCAGGAGAAAATGGTAGGTGGTGAGAAAAAGAATGACCAGAAACTGAAGGAGAGGCACAAAGAGAGGAAGGCGTATGCTTTGAGCAAGAGGCAGAAACTCGTTCGTGCAGTCAAGAAAATGGACGATGATGGAATTATGGTGAAAGTCTATGACTCCATGCAAGATGAAATCAGAGATAAGAACGCTAAAATCGAGCATCTTGATAAGGCACTGAAGTCATCACAGAGTGAGGTTGAGGATGTGCAAGCAGAGTTTGAGAGAGACCGCACAGACTATTTGGACACGATACGCAAGCAGGAGCAGATGATTAAGCTGCAACAACAGCTGTTGGATAAAATCCAGCCGTGCATTCGTCGCGATTGTAATTATTATAATCTGGACAAGATAAGGGCTGAAAGCAAGTGGGATGAGGAAGCGGGGAAGTGGGGAATTCCTGAGCTTGTTGTTACCAAGACAACCTTACCCACACCAGGGATTATGCCGGGTGGAAATACGCGTGCCCGGTCAGGAGGCAGGAAATCCCCAATAAATCGTTCTCAGATAAACAATCAGGGACAACTTGTGAATGGGTACCCAGGTTATCCAGATGAACCGGAAGAAGACAGGTTCCGAAGTCATCTTTCCAAGAACTCGAATGCAGACTATGCTGCAAGCTACTTCAAGCCAAAGCGAGCAGATAAGCTCTTGGCACAAACCTCAAAGTACGACAGACAATATGAGAGAGCGTCTCCACCAATGTTGGCTACTTCCAGGCCGTCAGCGCTTTACCCTTCCAACGGACAGAGCAGTTCCTTTGGGGCTGGCCCCAGTGGACAATTTGGTGGAGGTCCTAGTGGACAATTTGGTGGAGGTCCCAGTGGACAATTTGTTGGAGGCCCCAGTGGACAATTTGGTGGAGGTCCCAGTGGACAATTTGGTGGAGGTCCCAGTGGACAATTTGGTGGAGGCCCCAGTGGACAATTTGGTGGAGGTCCCAGCGGCCCATATATGGGCGGTCCTCCTACATCCATAGGCGAGCTGGGAGGAATGCAGCCCCTGGAAGGTGGGCGGCCTGTTCGGCTGGAATCCCTCAATGTAACGAATGAGAAAGGGAGTCGTAAGAAAAAGAAGAACAAACAAATTAATTTCGATCATTTTGGTTCATAATTACATAACAGACCTTTGTCCAGAATTGTACCGACCACGTTAGGCCAATGGAAACTTGGCCGTATGCTGAAGAACGTCGGGAATTTTAGAACACATTGAGAAGAATCTCGTTGTCAACACTTTTGTGTTCATTCCCATTGGTCCAAAGCATCGCCCAGTATCCATTGGTATGCGGTCGGCGGTCATTTATAGGCCACGAGAATGAAAGCAACAGAATACCGTCCACCGCTCGCACTAGTTTGAAGCCGCGCATGGAAAATTTCATTATTTTAAAGGTTTTCATTATTTGTCTTAAAAATCCAGAAATGAGCCCCAATTGGCAAACGAACGTCATAAAAACACTTCCGAATTAAAAATTTGACAAGAATTCTCATCGTAATCCGTATCTTGGCTCAGTCTGCGCATCGACGACACTGTGAGCATGAGTAAAGACTTGGCCGAGTAGTAATCAAAGTCAAGTACCTTCACAAATCCCTTTTGGTCGATTAAATCTCTATGCCCCAGATAAAGCCACGCACATGCAAAGAAAATAATTAATAAACTGAATAATGAAAATGAGCCGCTTCACTTTTCAAAAATCCTCAAACGGTATTCTATTACTTTCATTCACGTGGCCTTATGGAAAAGGTCTTTTAAGCTTGAATCAATTATTTATTTAAAATTACAGACAAAATTAAGTTACGATATGATACGTGGCGACAGAGTGCGAGGGAAGAGCATGCAAGTGATACATTAGCAATAGCATCTAAATTAAACCCTGCTTCCTCAAAAGGCAAATAGCACTTCCAGGAGTAGGCCTTATTTTAGGTTAAATTTATTGACTACAGATTAATTTATAGAAAATTTTGTCACTTCGATCAGTTGCCTAATTGACTGATCCAGGATTTGATTTCGAAATCAGGCTTTAGAAATTGAACACATTCTCAGGCAAAACTTCCCGTTACACACGAGCAAGTTTTCCTTGACAAGTTCTCACTTGCCAATTTTTATTTGCTCGTGTGTAAAGCAGAATGTGGCAAGTTTTTCCTTGTCAAGTCTCCTTGTTCAAAAACTGGCATGCTAGTTTTTGAACAAGGAGACTTGTCA
>JANVCK010071335.1:0-12298 GCA_026546655.1 Epizoanthus illoricatus | reverse complement strand
TAATTTTCTAACGCTGTTTTCTCTTGTTTCCAGTGGAAAAACCTGTGCCATACGTAATAGGAACTTCATAAATCTAAGCCAAGTTTCCAAATATAAAATAAAATTTGTTTGACTGTGACCCTTTACTCCTACCTTAATAACTGCACTTTTCCGACGCTGTATTTTCGATTCGACATCTTTTTGTACCAAATTACTTTACCAGCTCCAACTTCGCGCATTTTGATAATGCGTTGCCTCACGCACAAAGGCATTTTACGCTCCAAACAACTTGTCCTGCTTTATTTGGATCAGGAGATAACGTTTTATTACTAAAATGGTACTAGTGTGCATTTATTAGAAGCTGTGCTAGTATACATCTGCATTCGATCGTTTCGTTTTTTACAGAGATTATTGTAAAACAGTGAGAGACTAGTCTTTTCTCGCTTATTTGTTATTAAAATAATGCTCGTTACAGCTGTGCTAATATAGCTTTAATTCGAAATCAGTCTATTCTCACTCTCTTCCCCTAGCATGCTTGTTCAGCTTCGGCGTGTTGACTTTGTTTTTTGCACGTTTAGTTTGTTGTCGTTGACTCTTGTTGGCTTTTGGTTTAAGGCTGCGTTCGTGGTTGTTCACCTGCGAGACTGTTTCTGTGAGTCTCGTCCCGCGTGTATCATCTGAGGTCGCGAGGATACACAACTTGAACTTGAGCAAGGAATGTGATTCGTCACGACTCTTAGTGACTGAGGCTACCGTCCACACTAATCTGTTTTCGTTTGAAAACGCATACTTTTTGTGCGTTTGTACCGATCGTCCACACTACAACGATCGAAAACGGAGATCTTTAGTTTTGAAACCGGAGGTTTTCGAAAACGCTCTCCAAAGTGGAGACTTTTGAAAACGAAGGTCTGCCTTGTTAGTGTGGACGGACGAAAACGGAGGTTTGCAATTATGCGGGAAGAGAAGGTGAAAACGTCCGAGAAGAGCCTGGGAACGAAAACGCAAAATTTTGTTAGTTTTCCAGCCCCTAGCGGCGGACGGTCGAAAACGCTAGTGTGGACGCAAATTTTCCTATCCGTTTTCGATAAGATGAAAATGAAGGTTTTCAAAAACGTATTAGTGTGGACGTAGGCTAATATGTTTTCATCTCATCGAAAACGGATAAAAAGTTGTTGGGTCTACACTAGCGTTTTCAACCGTCCACACTAGGATAGTAACTACACAAGGAAACAAGCTGAAATTCTATTTAACTCTGTAAACCTGAGTTTAAAATGTGTTAGGAAAGGAATTGATGTTATGAAATTACATAAACTAGATTTGCAGTATTAGAGTTAATCTTTATGTAACCAACGCTATTTTAATGATGGTTTGAACCAAAAACGTTTATTTTATCAACTTTCTTTAGCCTTGCATAGTTTTATAATAATATGGTTTTGTTGCTTCCCGTGTGAGGTGAGGTGAGGTTCAGTCGAGCGCTAGCCCTTCGTCAGACCAAAAATAGGAAAAAGACGAAATGCCAGCGCTTGAAACGTCACTTAAAATCTTTGACCCTCACGGTGGAAAACATAACATATCAACTTTTAGTTTATCAATCCCATCATTTGACCTACTTGCCTACGTAGAAAATTCTTGTGGTTTTTATAAACTAGTCTTCCAGAGTTTGCAGCGAACTAAACGCTATCGTCAAGCTTCTCTGTAAATATTATAAACGATTTCAAGTATATTATTGTAGAACACAGAGACTAAAAAATTATCAAGGGTTAATTTGAATTCAAATTAACCATGAAGTTATTTTGAGACATTTGAAATAATACAATAAGTTCTAGCTTAAATCAAATATTTAATCGGACCTTAAAATAAACACTGAAGATATTGCAACTGAGCAGAAAGAGGATTTACCTATCACAGACATTTAACATTGAGAGTTAAATTTTACTCTTACGCAAATTGGAAATGTTCCGAGCATTCACGCTTTTGTTAATAAAACCACTCAAGTATCATTTGAAAGTATACTGACAATCAAAGCAGGGAAGAACTGTCCATTTATCGGTTTATCCTGCAGAACAGAAGTCACCGTCCTGGTTTAGTTGAGGCAGGCGGAGTGACTGTCTACACCTGGAGCGCTTGTTTAGATTGCGTTCTCGAGTGAGTGATCCGTTGATATTTCCAATCATGCGTGTTTGTCTAGAAAGTTATGCAGTTGTACAAACATGGTTTTTATAACATATGTTGTTAGTCCGGGATACTAAACAAAGAACAGTTATATCTGTTTTGCTTTCCTGGTCGTACACGTAGTTATCTCTTTCTGAGTCTCTTTCTGTTTTATACTGAAACTCTGAACAAACGTCTGCCTCAAACCTGCTTTATTTTCAACAATATGATACTGTATTTCTGTCAGTTATGAAATGCAAATAACCACAAGAGCGATTCAACAATGCAGCCAGGTGACTTCGGTAGAATGTCATTGCTTGTTTAACTTTTAGAATGTCAGGTAAAATTCACTGAATTTATTGCGCAATCCCAACGAAATTGTTCTTATACGTTTTAATGAAAGAAAATAAGTTCCCACAGCACATTTCTTTTATGGGAGGTAAACTAGCACTTAGGCATAATTCCCTGTTGGAAAAGCGAATTATTTGATCGATGTAATACAATCTTTACTGAATTCAGCCGTCCACATGCACTACATGGGCGGAATATACATAATGCAATCAATGTTGGACTCCACGATAATATGTTACCATAAAAGCTTACAAGCTTGGATCTAATAACTGAATCGAAAAGGTAAATGTGATTTTTCTACCGAAACGAAAATGGCATCAGTCGTGAAAGAGTCTGTTTTATACCTTTCATTATTTGGTGTTTCTTCACAAATGAAACATTGGAATATTTACACTACATTCACGAAGCTATCTTTTTTAATCATTTAGGTAAAAATATGAAAGCGGAAATTTTTCCATACGTGCAAAGCTTATGATAAAATGCAGAACTTTACTGTCTAACACAAATATCTGTTTACGAAATGTAGTGACGAGTAATACACGTGTTGCGCAAACATTTTCATTTCTACAAAAGTTGCCAGTGTTTTAGGGGCTGATCATTTGATTTTGTGGCACAATTTGATGTTCAGTATATATTCCTATACCTATATCACACTGATTAAAACGAATAAACTAAAGAAGTAGAAATATCTTGAAGTCTTCCTTCGTACAAGGCAGAAGTCCTGTTTATTGATATAATTCACACCTGGAACGTTGATTTAGTCAGCTTTTTGGAGTGAGTGACTTGTTGATATTTCCAGTCGCGCATGTTTGTCTATAACCCTGCACAACTGTACAAACATCACCTCTATAAGTAATGTTGAGTTCCGCGAAACACTGAACTAGAAGACAAGATGTATCTCTACTTTGCTCTCCTGGTGGCGCTCTCAAGCCTGTCTCTATCACAGGGTTTGTATTTAGATGTATGATTCTTTAACGGATTTTAAGAATTAAATAGAATACCAACCAATTACTGAATTACACACGCTTTGGAAATCCACTGATAATCAGTTACTGTTTATTGTCTAATGTCTATACTTTGTTTAACTGAAATTTGCCGATTTAACGTTCAAATTTATATTTATATTCATACCAAAATATCACAGAGGTAATAACTGCCGACTGTTTATTGGCCATGTATACATGTGTACCTGAGATCTGAGTGAGTATAGCTACCAAGAACGATAATTCGAAGTAGGAAGGATTTCTAATCGTAACCAATCCATTTCTAGGTAATAATGAGTTTACACTTCTAGTTGTATGTCCGTCCTTCAGTTTGAATGAGATGGTATGCACTTGGCTGTGCTAGAAATCTAGAAATGCGAGAGAGTTGGAAATGACTTGTCATCAAACATAAATAAGGCCTTAAAGCCAACTGCATATGTTTCGTAGTATAAACTAAATGTTTATTCGACTGGTCGTGCCATTTCTCCTCAGGATGTGGCAACAGACCCTTCTCAGCCCGCGTGGTGAACGGTGAAGACGCCTCACCCCATTCTTGGCCCTGGCAGATTTCTCTGCGCGTGAACGGACGCCATATTTGTGGCGGTTCCCTTATTGAACCTGACTTGGTGCTGACCGCGGCCCACTGCGTGGATAGAAACCCTCGCCCCAGTGGTTACACAGTCGTGGTTGGTTAGTACATTTTTCACGCGCTTGCGTTTGTAGATATGATAAAGAAAGTAAAGTCTGCTCCAATTTTAATTGAAACAATATATATTGAAGAGGCCAAAGTATCTTATCAATGCCAAGCTTAACTCTACCGAAGTTGTCCAATATTAGTTATAGAGAGCTTAAACAACTAGGACGGCAATGTCAACAGCAGGGGTTGTTTTCTTGTTGTCATTATCGTTTTTATTGTATTTAGTTCAAAGGACCTTTAACAAGAGGAATTAGATATGTTAGTTTTGAGGCCGAACGAATAAACAGACGATTTATATTTTCAAGGCCATGTTGGCTTCCAGACTTGCATTTGGGCATTTCACGTTGTATTTCTGGATACGACAGTAGGACAGTTGTCATATTGGTACATGCCTGCACGCACTTATTCTCTTCGGTAATTAAGCCCATTGTTTTCTCTGTCGTTGTCATCCACGTTGCCGTTCGGGTTGCTTAAGTTATCTAATGTTCTATTTCTCGTCAGGTGCACACCGCCGTACAGGCAGTACTCAGTTCCAGCAGAGTTTCCGTCTCTCCAAACTCTACAAACATGCGCAGTTTAGTATGCGTCACTTCAGAAATGACGTGGCACTGTTGAAACTGGAGCGACCCATACAAGCTAGCTCTCAAGTCAACACCGTCTGTCTACCACCCGCTGGCAGTCGGGCTCCATCTGGGTCTCGCTGCTATATCACAGGTAAGAAGAACATGATATCGTTTATAAAGGTTTTCTTTTTGTGTAGCTCTTTATCGGAATAACAGCTTTTAGTAGTTGAAATTATATCAAGAAAGCAGCAAAGGCTTAAACATACCAGATGCTTCGAGTTACAGATTTTTCTCAGTGGTAGTTAATAATAAGTTATTATCAATAATATCTAGTTATTATTAACAATTAGTTATTATTAACTGCCCCTACTGGTATGTCTTTAAAATTAAGCTGCTTTTGATCTTTTCTAATATAACTTCAAAGAACGATATCATTTGTGCAATATACTCTGGCGCTCTAATTGGCTAAAATCAAACGGATTCTTCACTTCAAACTTTCCCTTTTCTAACGAATAATACAACTGAACCCCCCCCTGCCTCCATTTCCATAACGGCTATAGGCCGTTCACTGATGAAAGTGCCTGCTTGGGAGCTATGGTGATATTTACAGACAGTTAGATGTTAGAAATATAGGCACTGAATGGGTAACTCGTGGATTAGAAGTGGCTGATATGTAGGCCCTTAGGAACATAGTAATTGATAGCAATAAATTTCGTTATTTAAATCATGGTTGTCTAAAAAAGCGTTTCATAGATTTCAAATCAATTTTCGTTTTCAAATATTACCCCGATCATAATCAGCAATGCTAAAACATAACATTCTTATGGGGAGAGGAAGAGGCGATATATATACACACACGCACCAACCAACGTTGAACCGGGACGAAGGCAGATGCAACTTAGCACTGGTTGGAACAATTTAATCAGATCACGCATCCGTATCCAGGGGCCCAGGCCCACGGAGCCACAAGTGAAGTCTCGTATCCTCACAATCCAACACAACGAGGCGCCATAACAGTATGAACAGGGCTAGCGACGCTAGCCAAAAGCTTACTTGCAAAAGTAGTTACACTCATGTACAAAGTCATAATCTAGTTTACTTGATAACCTTCTTGTTTAAATGTAATCATATAGTTTCTTGAAAATGACTGTCAGTGTGATAAAAGAAAGCCTCATTCCAAGAACATTTCATTAGTTAACTATAATGATCTAATATACCGTTAATATCATGACCAGTCGCCACATTGTTGAGTAAATAGTAGCATTATGGGTGTAATTACCGAATGTACTAAAACAGTTGCCGTTCATGTGCAGGGTGGGGTCGAACCGTGGGCGGTGGAAACGCCGCAGATACTCTCCAGCAAGCCATGCTTCCGGTTGCGTCACATTCCAGGTGCTCTCAAGTCAACGGCAAGCTGGTCGCTGTGGATGAGAGGTCCATGATTTGTGCCGGAGGGCAGGGAAAGGTGAGTACGGAAGGTGGTAATGTCTTAGCCACAGGCATAATTTATGAAATCATGGCTCCACATGTTTTTACACATACACAGTGTTAACCGATTTGGACAAAGTTGACTTTATACATTTTGACCTCGAAATCCCGATCATTTTATATTCTTTGTATTTTTTTTTAATTTTTGGATTTTGATTTAATTTACACTCATCACGATTTACAGTTTAAGGAAGAAAGAAAATTAGTACATATAAAAATGAAATCAGATTATGGAGAAACAAATATATGTTCAATACAAAGATATAGGGGATCCTACTATCAAAACTACACAGTTGATAAGTATATACAATTATACATATAGATCAAAATGAA
Organism: Epizoanthus illoricatus; assembly: GCA_026546655.1. Classification (NCBI taxonomy): domain Eukaryota; kingdom Metazoa; phylum Cnidaria; class Anthozoa; order Zoantharia; family Epizoanthidae; genus Epizoanthus; species Epizoanthus illoricatus. Next base: position 5,753 of record JANVCK010071335.1, on the reverse strand, counting down.
GTGCAGAGTGATAAAGAAGTGGAAGTATTCGTATAATTTAATTCCTTAGAGATGACAATATGTTGTATGGATCAGTTTTCATTAGTTGATGTAAGTTCTTTTATTAAAGAACTAGTACTGAGAAGCATACCATCCAGCAAGGTCACTATACGATCCAGCAGTAGGAATCTTCCAATACAACCAGCTGTCACAATCGTTACTTATGGAGAGAGGGCTCAGTATAATATGCAGCTCCCAAGCTATGGAACAATCTGACTGAATATATAAAATGCTCCAAATATTTTACATATTCTAAATCATTTTTAAAAGTCTGATAATCGCCATATCGAGCGTCAAACTCGAGTAACAGATTTTTATAATAGCAGTTTTACAATAGTTTTAAACCATCCTACTTTATATGATTTTAAATCACTTTTAAAACACATTTATTTAAGTTAACTTTTAGCGCTGCAGTTGTTTCTATGATAACTCTAATAAATATTTTTTAATTTATTATAAAAAGTATAGAGACTAAAGTTTTAGGCGTTTCTAATAACTTGTTGTTGTTGTTGTTGTTGTTCTTCTTCTTCTTCTTCTTAGTTCTTATTCTTCTTCTTTATCATCATTGTCGCTATCACCACTCCGACAACTAGAAGACATCTGCGTTTTATATCTATATTAATAGTTTATTACGCTGTTGCTTATTGAAGGGTGGTTGCCAAGGCGATAGCGGTGGTCCGTATGTGTGTCAAGAGGGTGGCCGATGGGTCCTGAGGGGTGCAGTCAGTTGGGGCCACCAGGATTGCCGCACTGATCACTACACCGTGTTCGCTCGTGTTAGCAGCTTCATCGAGTGGATCAACAGCAAGAAAAACGGAGGAGGTAAGGAGCAGCAAGCAACAGTTGCCATGATCCTTGTCTGTGTGTTATTTTATGAAACAAATAGTGATCAGTAATCTCCACCTCCAAATACGTATTTCCTTAGCAGTGGGAAAGACACCCAATTTTCCAGTGATAGCGAAAAAAATAAGCCGTCTGTGTTGATTGCTTTGTGATAAGGGATGCTTAACCTATTTCAAATGGTCCATGAGACTCAAATTTCACAAAGAACTTTAAAAAGAGTAGTCGTTTGGGTTAGATATTTTAAAAGAGCTGAATTCTATTTGTGCTCCAGAACTTTCTGAAGTGTGTTCCAAGTAATTACGTGATAGTCTTTACCTATCTAATCCATTTTCTTGATCAAGATATGATGGCGTTCTAACCAGAAAGTAATAGCCACTGTTTTTGTTAATAACTCATTATATTTCGTTTATATTGTAATTTATAAAATAGGCTAGATATAACGCGCACTTAGATTGGCTAACATATGAATATATATAGCTGTTTGCAAAAATTTTGAGCCCACCAAATATATAAATATATATATGTATCGAACGGGATAATGAACACGTGCAAACCTTATTAAACTCAAACAATTCTTATAAATTGTTATTTACATGAACACTACTAGACAGTACATACAGTAGACATTTATTTCTGCAAGATTTGGCGTCATACTTCTTCACTGACATGCTTATTAAGGTTTTGATATATGTATATATTTAGTCTACATTGAGAGGTTCATAATTTTTGCAAACAGCTGTGTATATATATATCAGAGGATAAAGACACTCATTTTATCTTCGTCTTATTTCTATTTTATAAAAGCAATATCACACGGCTGCTCGTGTCTATAAACTGTGATATAAACATGCTTCTCCTCGTGTTCCTCTTAAACTTCTTTCGTCCTCTACAATTGCCGGCATGTTTATATCACAGTTTATAGACACTCGCAGCCGTTTTATATTGCTTAAATAACTTTGCAGGTGGTGGTGGCGGTGGCGGCGGAAGCGGAAGTAAGTACGGATGTTACATCTCTGTGTTTTGTTTCTTTCATGAAAGGTCGAGAAAAGACGCAAATGTTGTTAGGTACAGCTCATGAATACTAAGTATTATATTTGTAGCTGACATGATGGAAACACACACAATAGATTTTGAACATGTTCTTGTTTAGACTCAGCATTTCCACTGTAGAATCGGAACGTAAAATATTTTGGTAAGTTTCAATTTCTTTTGGTAAATAATATGTAGATGTGGATAAGGAAACCACCGTTAAAACATCAGCAATTTTTTAAATAACTTCTTCCATACTATATATATACACGATACAAAGGAAATAACGAACGACCATTAACGAATTAACCCAGTAATGGAACGGATTTTGATCCCGAGAGAACAATTTTGCGAGTTGCAATTTGAATTCGATGGTTACTGGGTTGCGATGTTCAGCACTAGGGACCTGTATACAGCCTATTTTTCCAGTTCACTGAGGAGGCAAAGTTTTGAACAATTTGTTGAGTATCCCTGAAGTCACTAACCCCAAGGACGGATAGGTACCGACAATATTTTGCTTCCAGGTACATCCACAGGCAGACAATCCGCATAGTTCGTGGCCAGAGACGTAATGTTATATTTCACGGTATCTGATCTCAGTCATTTGCTATAATTTGTAACGATCGTTATCGGGTCGATCGAAAAAGCCAACAATTTTGACAAGGACAAAATCTGACTGCCAAAACACCCAACTTGTATGGACATACATGGGCAGGAGAGCGTTTGATTGATATTTCAAATCAGTTAGTACCGTCATATCTATTTTTGGTTGAAAATATTGTGGAAACATAGAGATCCAAAGGGTAACTCGAGGATTGCGGTTCATGTTAAAAATATTCAAATATTTTAAAAGTCAAAGTTCTAACTTTTTTGTTAGTTACCTGATATAAAACAAATGCGACACATTTTATTATACGCGCAGTCTCTTTTTGAGTGGATTTCTTGGTAGTACTAGCCTCCCAAAAACATAGCGTGACTTCCGGCTTGAAACGGAAGTAACAGTGGAAGGGCAAATGACGTAATTGATTTTATAACCTGCAGATCCGTAGGCGAAATAATGTTCATCAGCTTTCTGTGGATGGGAAAGATTACCTGTAATCTGAACAACTAGCCATTTTAAACATAGAGAAATTATGATATGTTCAAAATTGGCATTATTGTTTCCGTTAGACGCTGGCTGTTAAGCTGATTTGAAAACATGTTTTTAAATGTTTTTATTCAAACGCGGCTATCTGCCAGCTTGCTTGACCGACAACCTTGACAGATTTTGCTTTACAACGAGTCAAGAGTTTAATAGACCTCTTTCGATTGCGGGTTTGTTGTCCCATTTCAGATCATGTGACAGTGCTCTTGAGAATTCTTGCTTTGTATTTTAATCGTATACCTCCGATTCATTATTAGAATAATAAAGAAACAGTTCTCGAGGGAGTTCTCACATGATCCGAATTGGGGCAATCGAAAGAGGTCTATTTTTTCATTTTCTATTGACATCTCCAGCTTCGTGAGACAAATCTTTACAGATTCGCCTTCACGAAATTCACATACACCAAACTCTGTCGATCAATCGAGACCGATCTTAGTCAAACTTGTTCTTCATATGCCCTCCGTGTGCAACCAAACAGGACTGTATTTTGCCATAATATGAAACTACAGGAATGAGCTCAAATATCTATAAATAATTCACAAGGCCACGAGAGTGGGAAATATCATGCACAACCAAAATTACAACAAATATTTCCAAATTAATCTGTGCATGAAAAACGATTTTGATAAAAATAAAATATAAACTTATCTATACATGTCTATTTTCACCATGCCCAATACCAACAGACTCCTCACCGAGTTGCAATCCCTGATCATTAATCTGATATCTGCGAACTAGCACTTGGTCAGTTGATGGAGCGTCTGCCTCTGAAGTGTTCTTTAAGCCGTAATACGTCCAGCTGTTGGTAGTGACACAACATACGACTACAAGTACAAGGACATAACTTGTTCAGAATAATATCGAACAAATTTCTATCCGTCCATTACGTTGTTTGGATAAGTGTACTCTCCCGGCCGACCTCGCTAATTCCTGTGAATCCCTGATCCAGCGTCTCACTGATTTGAGAATCACAAATGTGTCTTCATACACTACTATAAACCACACCGTGCAGCGCAGTTTCAATGTGGGAAAGTCTTGATGTTAGACTGTTTAGTCCGAAGCAAATGTTTGTGATTGTGAAAATGAATGAAAACTCGATCAACTATGAAAGCTCGCGACTGACGAGTAAGCCAGTTGGCAGTACTCGGACCGCGGCGAAACTAGCCGAACAGGGGCCGAATGTTTACACCACTGAGTGACAGGATTGCCACATCACAATAACTCTTGATTACGCATGCGCGTAATCCACGAATTAAAACCCAACTTTTGAAGACATACCTCAAAACGGGTTTCGTCTACAAGGTCAAGATTCGAGGACATACATCAGACCATAAAGTAGGGGTACTTATCCGCCCTTGCTAACTCTCTCCACTCCTCCACTGAACGCCATATTTCAACTACTTATTAGAAGGGGGGGGGGCTTATTAGAAGTGGGGAAGGCTTATTAGAAGCCAGGAGCTTAAAAAAGGAGAAATACGGTAAGCCTTTGTTTGTGTGCTGCGCCAGCGTCCCTGCATGTTATCTAATTTTCACACACGACCCTAAAGAGTACGTTTTGTGAACTCAGCGAGTCGTAAGTACGTTGCATCTTGCTATTTGTAAATTTTACCTCCTCCTTCTTTAAAATTTAAAAGCATCTTGTGACGAAGAGGCCATATCCCATTAGTAATTTGCAAGTAGAGAAAAGCGGGAACAGTTAGGAGCCATCTTAATTGCAAATCAAACCTAGAAGAACTATGTTCTAATTGAATGCATTATTTCTCTTAAGGTTGTTTAGATAGACATCCAAACTGCCGTCGATATATGGGCTACTGTAGATTTGACCAGCAGGTCAGGACGCTCTGCCCTAAGTCTTGTAGACTTTGTAAGTATTCTACGAAGATTTCGAGTTGCTTCGAGTCCATCATTTATGTTCAATAACCAATCGTACAGGCCATACAACAAGATTGGAGCATATATTTTGTTATATCCTCTACATACCTCCATTACATAGAGCGAGTTTCGCCAGAGTGTCGAAAACCAAAAGCAAAGACATTACAATACATTAAATTTAGCAGCACATTCAGCCAATGAGATGGCTGTAAAATGGCGGGAACATGGCGCTAGTCGCAAGGTTATGGCAGGGCGCTAGAACGAAAGGGCAGTGAAACGCACGGCTGCCCCTGGGAGACGAGTGAAATAGCGGAAGTAGTATGTAATGCACCGAATTAGCCAGAAAAAAGTACGCAATTCGTGCGCAATCGTACGCATGTAATTTCCATATATTCGTGCGCAAGCAATTTCCATATATTCGTACGCACGCGATTTCAATATATTTCCATAAAATGGTGCGCAGTCTGATTTTAATAATTTGACAAGTAAGATATTTTTTAGTAGGGGTAGGGGGTAGGTAGATGAGTTGACCTAGGCAGAGCTTGCCCGAACTTGCCCGGACAATAGCCTATGACGTTCCAGGCGATCGCACAGAAATTCTATAGACTACCCTTAATGGCTTTTGTTTTTTTCATACGATCGCACAGCAATTCTATAGACTAAATACAATGGCTTTTATTCTTGACCCAGAAAAAATGACTTTCAAATGAGCTAAATCATACAACCGTAAATTTATTTTCAAAACAACGTTTTATTTCACAACAATAATTTTATTACAACGTTTCAGTTTTCTTCGCTATCACTTGGATAATAGTCTTGACTCCGA
>JANVCK010071224.1:0-12298 GCA_026546655.1 Epizoanthus illoricatus | reverse complement strand
CTCGGCAAGGCCGGGGATTGAACCCGGGACCTTCTGGTTGGCAGTCAGAGATCTTACCAACTGTGCCAACCACGCTCACACATATCCTGGCTATGATGTGCATTCGCGTGTTTATTGAGGAGGGATTATCGTGGAATTATAATACGCCGTGATGCGTAGGGTGTACGGGGATATCCTGGCTACGATGTGCATTCGCGTGTTTACTGATGGGATTATCGTGGAATTATAATACGCAGTGATACGTAGGGTGTACGGGGATATCCTGGCTACGATGTGCATTCGCGTGTTTACTGAGGAGGGATTATTGTGGAATTATAATACGTAGTGATGCGTAGGGTGTACGGGTATATCCTGGTTATCAATCACGTAAGACGTGTTACGAATTTGTACGAATATTTTGAAGCTGTAATTCAGAGTACGTCACAGTTTTCGCTGGATATTTGGTGTTTACTACCCAGATATTTGGGTAACGAAAGTATCTTGAATGCATGAATGATTTACTGAAATCGCGCGCTCGAATGCATTTTTGTTACGAATGCATTATTTGTGGTGAAGGAAACTTGTTATCGTTGAAACGTACGCCGTGTACATTATACATAAACCACAAGGGCACAAACTCGGTAAGAACGTTGTGTAGCAATAGTTTGAGTCAACCATAGTTTTATTGACCACAATTTCACAAAATGTGCATGTCACAAAACTTTTTCTAAAACGTTTACAAAGTAGATTATACAGAATACTTGGTAAAAGCAAACCTTGGCACGTCGCTTTGTAAATTCGAACATTGTACCATTCCCATTGTTTTCTTTGACTTTCAACTCCTTTAGTTTTAGTGATTGAAATGGACTTCACCTGAAAAGATAATGACAAATATATATTAGATAATCGACCATAGTTCTCGATTGGCAGGGATATGCATTTACAGATATGTGCAGACGTAACCAAAACGCACCATAGATATATACAGGGTGACACTTCTTGGTGTGAAACCACTTCAAATAGTCCTGAAATTAACGGTGGATGTTGGAGGTATGTTGGTTTGCTCTCTAATTCATATCAATTTCATAATATTGTCCAAGATTAAGACGCATTCTATACGAAGACTACAAATTGATCGTTCAAGGATTACCATGAAAAGCTTGGATTCTCTGTAATAATGTAATAAAGTGGCAACAATAAATATTTAGGAGAGTAAGCTATGTAAGTAAAGTAATGTTGTTCCAATAAAGGACTGTAGAACCCCAAACAGCTTATCAGTGCCGGCGCTTAACTCCGCTTTCTGTAGCATGAAGAGACTGAAAGTATTACAACTCTCCGTGGATGGGATGCTGTAAGGTTCTCTCAGCATTTTCCAGTTGCTTTCTCTAACAATTTTTAAATTGTTAAAAACACCCGTAACCACTTCAAATAGCAATAAAATTAACCGTGGATGTTGAGGAATGCTGGCTTGTTCACTGAGCCCACATCGATTTGATAATATTACACAAGGTGGAGGCGCATTCTATGCAAAAGCTTACCAGGAAGAGCTTGGACTGTCTGTGACATTGACAATGATGCTGACAGACAGAGATAGGGAGAAACTTTGATTCAAGAAGTACTAGCCGTTCTTCCAAGGGAACAATGTAATTGGAATTGTAATTGCAATATTATTGTATTATTGTCTTAGAATTTAAAGCCCAAATTATTACTCTAGTGAAGAACATTACAATCTCTAGTCGCACTGCACAAAGCAAGACAATATTATTTATTAGAGTGATTGTATTTCAACAAGATTTTATAACATAGTGTTGTTAGAAGTCAAAAAAACATTTCGTGCCCGATTCTTTAGAACCAAGAGTGTTGTTTCGTTAGCCCATTTATTACTGGTGTTGCTGTGGCTCACTAGAAAATAATATGTCCGCATCATCAGTAAAAAGTCATGTTGATCTTAAAATTGAAGTCGGTGAGCGAAAAATATTAGTAAAACATCGTTTTGTAGCCGAAATATGTGGTCTATAGAAATACACGGTTACAGAAGTTATTGATTAAAATAAATTACTGAAGAAATGAAGAGAGTTAATTCAGAATGATTTCAAATGACTTCAAAAGTCACATTTTCTTTTGGCCCTTCGCCTAATTTAAGTCAAATGTTGGCTGTCTTATATATAATAATTTAACTTGTGAAGTAAGTTGAAAAAGAAGGCCTTAAAACACGAACAATGGAAGTAGAAATAAAACATAGCAAATAACAACAGATGTTTCTTTTCCTACGGTCGCTTAACAGTGGTATATAATTATTATTAAAGATCTCGAGTTTGTATGGAGTTTTACGGATAGGAAACGGCGACAGATTATTGTGGCAGTGAATGGCTCCTTATACATCCAAACCGCTACTCGTCTAGGCAATTTTCACGGAATGCTTAAAACGTTTCATATTTATTTGTCGTAGCGAGCTCCAATTCTTGATGTGCTATTTACAGACTAGTTGATGTTCTTCAAGTACATTTGTGACACTACTTGTACGTAAAACTAAGTAACCGAAAATCTGTACTGTTCGACTATACTCTAACGTTTTTAGCATCATCGCTTTCTCATACTTAGGAGGCAGCAATTAACTAAAATGCTCAACAATTAATTTGAACAAGATAAAACTGAACATAATTACCTGAACTGAGATGGGCTAAATCTGCTCCAAATTAACGGTCTTGGGAAAGGATTTGAGAAAGGCGTTTGAGCAATTTTCTACGGTCGAGCGAGTGCTTGTGGTTTGGCCTTCTCCTTCTTCTGGTGCGGCGACGATGGCGAGAACTCCCATTGCGTTTTCTGGCGCGCGGATTTCTTGGCAGAAGAAGGCCATTGCCTTGGCTGTCTTCAATCTGAGCAGCCAACAGCAGCACAATAATAACTGAAAGCAACAAAATCTTAGTTGTATTCATTCTGCTGTTTTCGCCACTGCGACTTGAAGTATTACCTTTCTTCGACTGAAGCAGAGTACGACTCACTATAATTAGTAGTGTGTTACTCATTATAATACCAAATGTTTGGCAGTCATTCCGAATTAGCAGATTTCAGGACTGAAATGAAAGGGGTGCTGGTGGATACACACTGTTGGCCCCCGGAGAAGACTTACAATTTCTGCTGTCACTATTTACTATCCATTGACAAATCAGGGGAGACGTATAATTTATATTTGGGGATGGAGGCTAGCAGTGGACGGAAAGGGAAAAGGCAGAGGAAACAGAAAATCAAATGATATGAAAGGAGAATGAATTACGAATGGAAAAGGTATCGGCTGGAAAAGAAGAAGACATAATTATTAAGTAGTAGAAATAAATTGAGCTATACCAGAGAAAATGGAAAGATAAGCAAATTGATTTTATTATTTATTTATTACTGATTATCTTTTGATAAAACACGAGATTGACTTTGGAAGTGATAGATCTTCATATTTCCTATTGAAATGTAGCTTCAATAATTAATAAAGAAAAGGTTGTTCAAGCCTGAGATATTATTAATAGTTAACTTCTCCTTACAGTATAACGGAATACTAAATAGTTTGTTGACGAGAAATCAACATTTGATCATGTTGATCAAATTGTCTTGACACAGGGTGTAGTTAATCCACGTGGCGTGTGACGTTGGTGGAGGCGAACCTCTGATTGGCTTGGAGATACCAAGGTAATTATGTGCCCTGAGAGACTGTTGCTCCACGTGAAAGTAATTAGTGGATGAGATTACGAAATGTCATAGATCGAATTCTTAGGTATATTTCTTGCAGTATGTTCTTAATTGGTTACGTCACCCGATGTGCGTCATTATGACGTTAATTGACAAGAATGACATGGTTTAATGGTAATTAGACATAACATAAACACAAACCAGCAAATTTTATTTGGTTCAGGACCTAATTATCCCACGCGGTATATGTCTTGACACAGGGCGTAATTAACTAACGTGGTGTGTCACATTGTTTGTGGCGAACCACTGATTGGCTACAGGTTGGCAAGATATGCGCCCCTAATTAGTCGGAATATAACCGAGCTATATTTATTAGAGGTGTGTCTTGAGTTACACTTATTTAGCTTCAAAATATATTGGTACGCCTCAATGACTTACTGTATAATCACGTACTACAGAGTAGAAAATAGGCCTTTTCACGGTTCTGGCCGCCATCTTGGATATGACGTTTCACAGACATGAAAGTGAGGCGAACGTTGACTGACGTGAGCGGAAATGAGAAGAAACAGGGGCAGGGCGACTTGTTTGCTCTATTAAACGTGAAAATAGTTCTAATTTTCAAGAAATTCCACTTTATAACGGTAGAGGACATACAGAAACTGACCGCCAAAAATATCTGAGAGTTATTGCGATTTCGCTTCGAAAATACTGGGCGTGAAGTAAAACCGATCTCGTGTTAAAGGTTTAACGCACTACTGATAAGTCACTGGACCTGCTGCCAGCAGAATCGGCATTGAATGGAGAAGGTATACAGAGAGAAAGTAGTGATTAAACACGAGGAGATTTTGCCTACAGAACTGTACTACAACAAGTTTCACCTGTCGGTTGGAGTGCAGACACATTTATAAATTGAATTGCAGATCAAAGCAAACCTTTGCGCAAACTCCATCGAGTACCTTCCGGAACGTTGTTGATATCTTCCGGGATAAAATGCTATTCGCTCACCCGACAGTAGATTTTGATACAGTGAAACCATCTTTACCATGCCTTCCCATTAGGTTATACCATCGAGTTCGACAAATAATTGAAGAAGTTAGAAAGGAGAACGGATATGTAGAACAGTCGTTTCGCCTTTCGAGTAGTCACAAAACCGACTTCAACATTTATAAACGGCACGTTGCTTCCTTTTCGAAGTGTAGGAGAAGCAGATTCGTTATATTCTTGTGATGTTGACTGCATCCAAACACATTTTCTAACACAGAGCAAAGGCAAGGACAGCAACGACAACGACGACGGCTGCTGAAGTTCTACTTCTCTTTTCCTTTATGTATCATCCATTCGTTTTATTTGTGTGTGTCAAGGAGTGCGAATTGTACGAAAAAGAAACGCTAGTTTTAACACTAAACTAATAACGGGACGATTTATATTTTGACGTTCACGTTGTCTAAAAAACCCCAGAACTTGTGCTTTTCACGTTAGGGATCTTAAGCAGCTAGGACGGCAACGGCTACGACGACGGCTACTGAATTTCTACTTTCTCGTTTTCTTTCTCCTTTGTATATCATCCAATAGTTTTTATTGTTCCTTGTGCGAAGTTAGGCGAATTATAGGAAATAGAAACCTTAGTTTTGAAGCCAAACTAATAACAGGATATTTTCTATTTCCACGTTCACGTTGTCTAGAATACCCAAGATTTGTGCTTTTCACGTTGTATTTCTGAAGACGACGATGAACACGTGGTCAGCTTGGCACATTCCAACGTGCAGTTTGTTGTATTCTGTAATAAAGCCTTTTGTTCTCTGCCGTCGTCGTCAAAGTTGCCGTCCAGGTTGCTTAAGCTCCCTGTTGTATTCCCGAGGACGGCGGTGGACAGGTGGTGAGCTTGGTGCATTCCAACGTGCAGTTTATTGCATTCTGTAATTAAGCCTTTTGTTCTCTGCCGTCGTCGTCGACGTTGCTGTCCTGGTTACTTAAAATCCCTGATATCTCTTCACAAAAGCCTTCCAAACAGCTATTACTGCAGTGTGGCAAGTCACGACAGTCAACGTTTGTCTCACTTTCACGGGAACCGTGAAAAAGGACTATTGACCAATTTCCAAAATGGTCGCCGGCCGCGTTAAGAATAGAAAGTTGGAAACTGATTAGGAACTGCTTAGAAACTTGAGCATGAAACACAAAGAAATATCACGTCAAAATTGAAAGCGTGTTCAACATTCCTTTGTTTTTGTTCCAAGTCTCTATAGTGGCGGTATTTACCTAGAAGACGACATTTGCGTCTCAAACGAAAATTTTGTCTAGGTAAATCCGAGACGCACTAATCAGACGAAAAAGACGAGAGCTTTGTAACGACTAGAACAAAGCCAGCCATTTTGTTCGCTAGCAACAACACATATCCCGCCACATTTTTGCAAACTAGTGCTGTTGTGTACAGTTTCTTTTACAAGCGATTTCGCCGTTTTATGCGTCTCGTGTTTACCTAATGGCATACATTTGTCAAACAAGAATTTCGTCTGAGACGAAAAGCTTGTCATCAAGTGAAATACGGCCAATATTCCTAGAGCGCTTTTCGTTACTCAGGTATGGGTGGCTGGAGCTGTCAGTTCTCGAATAGAGTACGACAACTCTCGAACTGGTTACTGCCAGACTGGCCTTGTAAGTGGAATAGAACTGCCAAGTTCTTCCCTTCCGGCGCGCGAATGTAGGGCGTTTTGGCAGAAAGAAATTCTCGAAAGCAACTTGATCTTTGCATCAACAATTGCTAGAACCAATTCTCTCGGTCCGACCAGAGTCGAAAAATAGAAGCGCTCTTAATTGTCAATTACCGCCAAGGCTAGGGGCCATTTTGGGAAAAAAATTTCTATTGCGTTTTTTCAACACTGAAATAGATAGCAGGATTTGCGTACATTGGCCCGTGCTGTTCCTATATGTTATTCGGGGATATCCTGGCCATAATGTACTTTCGCGAGTAAACAACGTTGTATCATGGACATATGATGCCCCCCCCCTCTAATATGGAGGGTATACGTGGATATCCTGGTATTGATGCTCATTCACGAGTAATGAACGGAGTATCGTTGAATTATGAAGCGCGGTGGTACGCAGAATGCACGGGATATCCTAGCTATGGCGCGCATTGGAGTGTTAAGAATACAACGGAGCATCCTGTAGTTATGATACACATTGATTCGTAACATGTACGGAGATATCCCGGTGTGATGCTCTTTCGCGCCTTCTCCGTCTTGAGAAAGGAGTATTTTGGAGTTACGAGGCGCATCTATATGGAGGGTCTATGGGGATGGTCCGGCTATGATGTACATTGTTAAGAACGGAGTATTGTGGAAGTATGATATGTCAACAAACGCAGGGTGCACGGAAGCATCTTGGCTATGATAGACATCCATGTGTTAGGGAAGGAGTATGAAGGATTTGCCGGGGGATATCCTGGATATGATGTGTATTAGCGTGTTTAGAACTGATTATCATGGAATTATTATACACCATGATACGTTGAGTGTACGGAGATATCTTGGCTATGATGCGGATTCAGATTTAACAACGAAGTATGGTAGAATTATAATACTCCATGATACGAGGGCGTACGGGGACATCTTGGCTAACGTGCGCATTATGATACCTCGTGATACGGAGGGTGTATGGTGATGTCCTAGCTATGATGCCCTTTCCAATTCGAGTGTTAAGAACGGAGAATGGTAGAATTATGATGCCTCTTAATACGTAGAGTCAATGGGGATGTCCTGCCTATGATGCGCCATTGCTTTCCGCATCTCTGCATCATGCGCTCAGTGCAGCGACCAAAGACTGGTATGTATCGTTCAGAACCTTTTTCGCGACAGTTTTGACAGATAACGCGAAAGCTGTGGCAAATAAAGTTTCATTGTAAACTTGTAAACAAGAAATGAACAATGTGAAGACACGAGATTCTGCATGCACGTTTGGTGTCGAAGTAGCATGGAACCGAGACAAGTGGATCATCAGTCGTTTTATAATCGATAATATTTCTCTTTTCTTTGGAGCTAGATCGGCACGCAGTGAAAAGCCGATGATTACGTAGCCCAAGTAATTGTTCCACCCGTCTAAGAATCTTGGATACAGGGCCTCACTATGTGTTGCTGCTCCTACGTTACAGCAATTATTCTATGTTACGCATTCGTACGATAAGCCGTAATTCACAATTCATCGGGTATTCCAAGGGAACACGCCAGAATTAGTTTCGAAACGAGCTCCGAGCTCTGAGTTTTGGAGGTATGCATTATGCGGACTTTCCCCATTGTCATATAATGTGCGCTCAGTTTTCTGAGGAAAACCGCTGGCGTTTTACCATGGCTCAGTTTTCCGTGGCTCAGAGAGTTCGCGCTTCGCCTTCGGCCCTCGTCGTGATTTGTGCCCACGAGCTCCAATAAAAACGCCAGCGGGTGCATACCTCCAAAACTCGGAGCTCGTTTCAAAACTAATTCTGGCGTGCTCCCTTGGTGGAGTCTCCACCACTCGTTAGTCAATTCAATGCCCTATTGTTTCACTAGCCAATGAGGTTGTGACTTAAAAACTTCACATTGTAAAGATTTAGCTGATATATTTGAACTGTGTTTGCGGCAAATGCACTAGCAAAATCAACTAAAATCTTGACATCTATCGTTATAATGGTAATATCGCTATAATTTAGGTTTTCGTTCCTGTCCACACTCTTCGAAAAGTGACCAGCTTGTGAATCTGACATGAAGAAAATCAGACTCACTGCAAGCTACACTCTTATAAAAACATTGGTAAGCTATAATACAAAATGATGTCCGATTTCAAATCTCTTTTGAAAGCTGGATAGTACAAAGGCACAACCAATAAATTGCATTTGATTTGCACAGCAGCTGGTCAAGGCTTTTTTAAATTTTGCTATTGATGTAAACGATTATTTATTTGATGAATTTTTGAAATAGTGATAACATTTTATAGCAACTCCATCGAACTGTGAGATTTTGCGTATTTGGTTCTTGGATTGTCTATACCTGATCTGACCGTTTACGAAAGACGCATTTATGTGCGTTCATGCTAATAGCGATAACAAGAAATTACGGTGAAGCCATGCAATTGTAACAGTTTATTTTGCCTTATTTTGCTCTTTCTTGTTCTTGCTCTAAAGAACAAGTTACCAACTTTACAAATGTAAACTGTCTCACTGTCCCGACCCTGGTAACGCAAATGACACTCAACTCATCCTTCGCATCTTATCGTTGGACCATGAAAGCTAATTGGTTTTTTTTTTTAAAAAAAAACCCTTTCGACTGTGCTAGCAAATGTTCTTTATTGCAATCGTTTAGCGTATTTGCGTCAACTAATGGCATTATATATATGGAAAAAGACATTATCTAAATAGACTTTCACTTTATTAGTCAAACTCATACCTTGCCTTAACATATAAGTCTTTGTTGATCCAGTTAACAGTTTAAAATCGTAAAATCAACTTGATTAGTGTCATATATTCATAATAAGCTGTTCTGATCGCTATGAACACACTAAGAGATCATGACAAAAACATCTTTGTTAAATCAAGGAATCTTGGTGCTGGAAATAATTTGGTAAAGCAAAGTTTTTTGGGGGTGAAAGCTAATTATTTTTCTTTAGGTAAACTGGAAGTTACAGAAAATGCACAGTCGAAGGCATGGGATGTTTCGTGTTTTATCGAACCATAAAAGGATGTGTTCCATTGATTAGGCTTTCTTCAGGATTACCGGGCGATATCTCGGACCAGAAGACGGAATCAATGTATTCTGATGACAAACAATACATGTCCCGGGTTTGATTCACGATCTTTATTAACTATCGATGGAGACTTTAATTTCTCCACCTTCCTGTTTATTGTGAGAAACCGTAACAATGACAGAGAAAGGGGCAAATATTGATCTTATCTTTAATTAAAATTTAGCCGACAATTTTTAACGCTCGATCATATCTTAGTAGATTCCGCACTGTCACATGAAATCGACATTAATTCCAACGCCCGCAAATTGAAGTAAAGCAAGATGAAAAAAGTCAGAGAAGAAATTAAAATATAACTTCAATAAAGCATTATTTGCGTACGAAGAAAATAAAAATTACATAAAAATATGTTAAGTCACTAAGCTTGCGGCTGAAACTAAAGACATGTAAGATATTAACTGGCCGTGAAGCGTGTTATTAGAAGATAATTGTAACAAAAAGTTACTAAAGATTTTTTTATAATAGTCCTCAGTTACAGTGAACGGCACTTCTGTGCTGCGTAAACCAAGTAAGAAATTGTAAGGCAGTTGCAAAAGTTTTCCAATTTCGGACACTCCGGGTGATGGTGATTTATGTTACTCATAACTGGCCCACTTGTGCCACCCGGCGACTCTCAAACAAACCTACGTTGTTGTTTTTTTATTTCCCACTGACCAAAATTAAAAATCCATGAAGTTAAATGCTATTCAAATTCAAAATCAACGAATCTGTAAAATACAATTTTCAAAAACATACTTAAATTTAGCAAAATATAAACACTTTGGTACATCAATAGTAAAGAAAATTTTTTTTACAACTAGATTTACGCAAACTTTTTCATACGACACAAATTTAGGCAAAGATCAATAAAGCACGTCCTCTCTCTTGACCAATTGTACCTTTGTTATCAACTTTTAAAGCACAATGGTTGAGTTTATTAGGGACCTTATTAGGTGAAGTGAAATGTGCACCATAACTCCATTTCTATTATAGATAATAGTTTTAAAATTAGCTTAAAGATATTTCTGTGTAACAGTTCGCAAGATATAAGCAACATCTGTGAAATTTACAACTTCTAAATATATGCAACATTATTGAAATCTAATTGTTATCCCTTCGGCATTGACAAACAGAAATCATTTTTTCAACATTCTTCTGGTGGTCATTCACTTCCTAAAGCTACAGCTACCAATCTCTTTCTCGTGCTTTGAAGTGACAAGAATCGATTATATTAAATATGAAGCTGTCAAAATCGGTACAGAATCGTTCTCGAAAATACTTTTTAATAACGATTTGAATCGTTATAGAATGATCAATAAAATTTGATCATATTATTTGGGTAACAAAAAGGAATCGATAAATCATTTAATTCCGTCCAATTTTGTGTATGTCATGATTCCTCGACCACTGTTAAACTGTCCTTTCGTAAGTTGCTAAAAGGAAAATCATTTCTCAACGAATCGTCCCGACATTCCAATTTTAGTTCTGTAACTTTCTAGCTCATTTATTCCAGATATTGCAGATTTAAGTCCTTAGTTTGGTCTTCTCTAAGTTTTTTAGTCAGAATATGTGATACATGTTCATATCATTACTATTGTAAACATTTCCATGTAAAATTGTACAAATAAAAAAATATCATTTAAAGAAACTACTAAAATGGACGAAAGTATTGTTGCGCGCAAATCCCAAATTGGGACGCAGAAATACTTATCTCTTGCAAACCTTACCGTCCTCCGCGGTTTTGTTCCATTGTAGCGTCCGCCTGATGCTAATAATAGCAAATCATTTTTCTAGGTTAAGGAAACGAGCTTCGATCCCTATCACTCTTTCCGGTGTGTCAGTAAGTGGGTGGATTATTGACGTGAACGTTAAATTGTTATCAAAAAAACTAGCATAAATAGTCCCACAGAAGCAACTGGATCAGTGAACAGAGAAAGGAGACGAAACATTTTAGCAGCAGACACGTTCAGAAGTGCCTTAAAATTTTTCACCATGAAGAAAACGTGTTTCGTTCCATCGATGATGATGCTGCTCATTCTAGTTGGTCTCCTCATAGAAGACAGCCAAGCTTACAGCTATAATAACCTGCAAGGAAGACGGCAATTTGACGCGGCAGCGAAAGAAAGTGTCCTATCAAGGTACAAAGAAGAGCAAAAAGCACACGCTCGTCGACGATTCAACCCCAGGATCCGGAAAATCCCTTATTGAGCGGTAAATACCAAATTCCAAATTTCTTCATATCTTAAAATGTTGCGTGTTTTATGTTCGTACTTGAACAGTTACTTGTTATAAAGCAAAATGCAAAACCAAAGACGTACCGACATCCAAACGAAACTAATAAGCTTGGTTTTCACCAGCGACGCAAGAACAGAACAAGCACAAGAGATATCTCAAGTGAAAACCGGACCCGTGAAATCGCCAACCGAAAATTCCGGTTTTTTCATGCAAATGGTTAACTGGCCCAGATTTCACATGTTCTACGCCGTCGATTTCACATGATTATTTTAAATTCTTATTAAAATTGATTTACAGAGTTTTTAAAGTTATAAGTAAATCACAAAAACGTGATTCCTTAATTTCATTGGTTGGTTCAAACGGATACACATATTTCGAAAGAATGCGCCATCCAAAAACCATAGAGACATTCAAAAGCGATAATTCACCGGTGTGAATTCATGTGGCCTAAGATGAAGACTAATCAGGCTGCAAACCATTTGAAAAATTAGGCCATTATCTTTCTGATGCGAAATAAGAAGAATAGCAATTGTGTTTATAACTTGTCTACAAAACCTGCCTAAGACTAAGGAGTTGCACATTTTTTCATCATTTTCACGAGCCTACAAAACGTACTTTGGGGGGGGGGGAGGGGGTTAAAGGGACATGTACATAATAC
>JANVCK010071113.1:0-12299 GCA_026546655.1 Epizoanthus illoricatus | reverse complement strand
TTCAACAGGAATCGCTCGAAAGCCACCCAAAACACGATCAAACAACACTTGCAGCCTCAAGGTAAGTTTATTTCTCATTTAAATTACAATTTTCATGAATTCAGGATATCTCGAGCAGAAAATGCGAATCCCCATACAAAGTCTTCTATTTTCCGATTTCGGAAAATCTCATACAAACTCTTTATTACATACACACAGAGGGCCTGGTTCGCCTGTGCACAAGGTTGCAATGCAAAACAAATTTATCCAGATTTAATGAAAGCCAAAGAAGGAAATTATCTTCAAAATAGTGACAAGTAAAAGTTAGTGATTACTGAGTATTGAAATAACAAGTCTGACAAACATTAACGTTCACCTACAATCGTTTCAATACTGCAAATTGCACTGACTTGCAAACCGCTTGTTTGAAAGTTTGGGAGGGAGCAGATGACAGGGTCAACAGCTTCTCAATTTGGCTGTGCGTGGCTAGTTAAAGGAATCCTGAAGTGAAAAACACTTTGCCAGCTGGCAAAATGAAGGAACTTGTTACACTGAATTATTCTGTGAAGTTTTTGAGGTCGAAAATCATCATACAGAGGAGAATGGAGCGAACACTTTTCCCTATATTTGCACTTCGGCAGTCATGAGCCCCCCATCTTGGATTATGACGTTAGTGAGTTGCCGTTCTCAGGCCCCTCGCCATCTTGTATGTTTTGATAGGTGCACTGTCCGTCCGTCCGTGGCCTGGGCCTGGTAACGGCAACTCACTGACGTCATAATCCAAGACGGCGGGCCCATGACTGTCGAAGTGCAAATAGGGAAAAGTTTTCGCTCCGTTCTCGTTTGTGTGATCGTTTTGGACCCTAAAATTCAGTGTAAAAAATTCTTTCATTTTACCAGCAAAGCAAATGTGAACTCAAATAAGCCCCATGGTTTTCTCGTCCTCGTCACTGAAATCCCGTATTCTAATTACTGTAATTATTTTCCTGCTGATATTGTGACAAACAAATAAACCTCCAATATCCAGTAAAAGTGTTTTTCACGTAAGGATTCCTTTAACAAGATTTTAATCGTGAGAATTCGAAAACGTTGTAAGAGGACAGGCACACAGTACAAAAGGACTTACCAATGAAACAAACATTAGCCTATCGTCAGTTCGATTCCGCTCTCACGAAACTCACGACTCAAAGAAAACTTTTAGCTCTATATAATACGGAGCTCGGCTGGGGCAATCCCATTCCAAGCCACTGAAAACCATGCAGTGATATGACGAGTCGGTTATTCCACTGCTGTAGTATCGAACCAGGTGTATCGCATATCGCTGATGTTGCATTGCAATTTCTGGAAAATAAAACCTACTAAGAATAACAAACGCAGATCACATATTACAGAAAGATAACTGAAGAGAAGACCTACCTTCACAAAAGCGGATCCAAATTCTCAACGGATCTAAATTCACCTATCAGGAAAGCACGCGCCACGGGCACACGTGAGGAAATATGATAAATCGGAAGAGGAAAAATAACCAATCAAGTGAAGACAAAAAAATTGCTAACTTCCGTTCCTTTGTTGTCAATGAAACCGTGTTGAACTTTCTATTTCCGTTCCCCCAATGCGTCGACCGATGGTACCACGAAATCAAAGGCGGAAAAATCCATCCGAAATGCGTTCAAATCTTTATGACAAAAGTTAAATAACTATGTATATAGTTAAACAAACCCTTTGGCTATAAGACTGGACATTCTAAAGCATTTGGTAACGTTTATTGTTGTTATAATCCTCAAAGTTTGGAAGGCTGTCTATTCTCATAATTCTACAGTTTGCCGAAGGCAGCCGAACATTCGTTCGGTCCCATACCTCGCTCTTACAAGTTAACTTCCAGGCACCCAACTGGAGTGTTCATATCGAGTTTGCAAGCGCAAACACAAGGTTAGGAATTAAATTTTAAATCTGTATTTAACAATCTCGGTATGTAAGAGCCCCCTGTGGTGGAGTTTATGTTGATCGACTTATTTGAGCTCAAGCGGTTTTAGTTGGTAGGTGAGAGTGCTTCCATAGATACTGCATTAATACAGCAGTCACGTGAGACCGAGAGCAGCTGTCCTTGGCTCGTATGTCTTGGTGCCTTCAGCGCACGAACAAGCCGTTTTCTCCACGTCTGTCTTTCAATTCGGTCTGCAACATCTATGAATGTTCTGTTTCGGATTGGATATGGCAGAGCTTCCTTACTTATGAAATCTATCCTGACTACGATAAGAGACCCTGACCTGGTCCAGTACATTGCTTGCTGTAACTCCATATGGCAGTTGGTTCGGCTCATGTACTCACATGACATAACAATAAGCACATTCCGGCTGCGCCGTATACATTCAACTACAGTTTCCAGCCATGGCCGACCAGGCTCGAAATCCTTGTAGTCGATAAGATAGCGGATGTTGTTGCGTTCCAGTAGTTTTAGCAGATTTTGCTCGACCCATCCATGGTCCGCTCGGCTGTACGATACAAATACATCCGCTTCTGAAATTGAAATAATATTAAAATGCATGTATTGATGAATCGTTTATTCACTGTGTGATTTTTTTCCAAAACTTGTTTTGTAAGAGGTTGAGACTGGATTGACCACAAAGCCTGGTTTTCACTAGCGACGCAAGCGCAAGCACAACAGCTCCTGTTTCACCGTGAAAACGGGCTTGACACAAGCACAACGACCGACGCAAGGATGGAAAATTTTTCATCTCCTTGCGCTTGCGCTTGCCCTTGTCACTGCGCTTGCGTTTTGCTAGTGAGGGCCTGTTTATATGGAGGCGGGCCAGCCCGGATCTCGCCTTACGCCTATTTCCCTAATTAAACTTTCGTTGCGTTTATATGAGAAGCCGGGCCAGACAGTATGGCGCCAAGCCAGCATATTTCCCATATAAACAGTTCATCCCGGCTGGCCGGGATGAAAATGTTCACTCAACCGGTACATTTCCATTGTCTGTTTATTCAAATTGCGTGCCCAGTGATCACGCCACCAAACAGGTCACCAATTTCATCCCGGTTGGTGGGATAAAATTTTCCCATATAAACACACGAAAAAATTCGTCCTGCCAACCGCCAGCCCGGTTGCCGGGCTGGCCCGCCTCCATATAAACAGGCCCTTACTAATTCTATTATCATCGTTTTCAAAAGTTTGCGTTTTCATGTCCCGTTCACACGACAACGATGTTAGTTTCACAATGCTATTGTCATCGTTTTCATGTCCCGTTCACACGACAACCACGTCAATTTCAACCAATTCTTTGTCAACGTTTTCAAACGTTTGCCCTTCCACACGGAGACGATAGAATTGCGTTTTCGAAGAATTCCACTTTCGAACCCGTTTTCGAAATTGATATCGTTATCGTGTGGACGGGACATGAACATTTTGCGTCCGTGTGGACAGAGCCTCAGTACCAACATTCCTGAAATTTTTCTTTTAATAGTTATGTATATTTACAATTGGTACTGAATAAAGAATTGTTGTTGTTTAAAGATATTCACTGGTCGATAGCATACCGAATGTCGCTGTTTTCCAGCAATACTTCTCATGATTGATCGACACAGTTGCCACGCACTCGCCAGCTACAACAGCGTAGAGTGGCGTCGTAAGTAGTGATGGCCAACCATTTCACCCGTATGTTCCTTCATTTTAGGTTAAGTTTCAGTTTATCAACATTATACCTGATTAATTAAAGTTTACAGTACTTCGACAGTCTCGCAGAGAAGAGGTGGTCAACAAAAAAAAAACTGCACCTGTTTGTTAAAGATCTCTCGTCTAATTAGTTCTAGTATACATGTAAAAGGGTTTAGGCAGATGCAAACTTGTACCAATGGCAAAGCGAAAGGGAACGATTGCACTTCCAAAATTGTTGACCTTTTTGTGTTTCTTGACGCTTTGATGCTATTTCGTAATCCTCAAAACAATTCTGTGAAATCCGGCGCAAATACAAGCTCAAAGTATTGTAAAGGGTAAACTTTGCCCTAAAGCTAAATATTTATCCAAATAACTCGAATATGTACAGCTCGGTCCAAAGAAGCACTATACTAAATTAACGCTTTAAAATGCAACCACACGAATGTTTCAGTTCTTCAGTTGTAGGCAAAGAGTGGTTCTTGTATACCTCTGACGTATTCAATCTTAAAAAAGTAAACAGTTTTCTCGTTGTTTTGAAAAACAATCCAGATAGCACGAACAAATTTCTATGAAAACACAAGAGTCTAGAAAACTCTATTAAAGCGATAAGTAAAGAATCTCGTTAGACAGGTAGATAAGTAGATTGAAAGTTTTATCAAAAAATCTTTTTTACAGTAAATACTCACAAGTGAGCTGATAAAGAATTCATACGCAAAATACAGAAACGTTTCACTAACATAATGAGAGGTCTTTATGTTCGAGGACTGCAAACAGAATGACAGGGTAAGTTGGTGTAAACCTTCGACATTAAACGGTATTTGATACATAGTGGTTATATTCCTTGGAAACAAAAGTAACCGCATGAAAGCTGTAGCAACTAAATCATTGTTGTATCTTTGACTTGTGATCTTTTCTAGCTTTTAATATATATACAAAAATGAGAGAAAAAAAGATATGTTTGGGAAAATAATAATAAAAACATCTTAAATCAAACAAAAGGAGTTGATGTGCATGTTATAATAATAAAAATCTCATTTGGATCGAATAGCTTCTTTTGGTGTGTACGGCTTCTTCATTCGAAAGCGATGAAATTCCTTTTACATAGTAGCACTGAATGAGGTGTATTATCTTGCAATATCGTTGCTTACTGCCATATTTAAATCAGTCCATGCAATTGCGTTCTGCTTGGGGCAAACAAAGAGAGAAAATATTATTTGCATTTAAATGCATAAGGTTTCCTTCATTAATATTTTATTAGTACTTCGCAAGTCGACAAAGCAGAATTTGGAACAATGTTTCAAAAAGCTGTGAACTCAACTGAGTTCTGTGCACCAGTTATCGAGTTCCAGGTTCTGCAGTATCTGTTACTCTTTGTGAACTCGGTTTTAACGATTGTAACAGTAGTTGGAAATTCGCTTGTCCTCGTTACCATATGGAGAACGCCTCGTCTGCACTCACCGTCGAATGTTCTTCTGGCAGGACTGGCTTTATCAGACCTGGGAGTTGGTTTGGTTTGTCAGCCTGCTTGGACAATCCAAAAAATTGCAAATGTGGTAACGGATTGTTCTGTATATAACATTTCTTTCAAACTGATGAATCATTCCACGTATTTGTTCGTCGGTCTATCACTCCTAACTCTGACCGCCATAAGTGTTGATCGTTACCTGGCCTTGAGACTTCATCTCCGCTACCAAGGACTCGTTACAGTAAATAGAGTTTTGCTGATTGTCGTGGGTATCTGGATGCTGGTCATCGCTCTTTCACTTAATACTTGGTTATTTTTTGACAATTTTTCGTCATATCTATCGTTTCTGTTAGTACTAATATTTTGTATTTTGTTGACGCTATGGTCCTATTTCGAAATCTTCAAAGTTATTCGGCGCCACCAGACTCAGATACAAGCGCAGGTCGTTATGTTCCCCAACGCCGGGCAAACATTGCCTAATATCGCCCGATACAAGAAATCCGTGATGAACATGCTGTATATTGTTGGGTGTTTCGTGATCTGTTATGTTCCCTTCCTGTGTACAGTGATTGTCTATAATTGTACCGGTACGGTGAACAGTGCAGTCTGGGATGTTCTGGAGATATTACTTTATTTAAACTCGTGTATTAATCCTCTCCTTTACTGCTGGCGAATGGGTGAAATTCGTCAGGCTGTCAAGGAAATGGTGGCGGGGATGTGTTCGTCATAGTAGTATTGTAAGAAAACCCCTTTTAAAAACAATTGTAAAACCAGGTTACGCCGAAAAATGCAAAAATCGCCGCAAAGTGTAACGCAAAATTGTATCCAAATTGCCGCAAAATGTAATAAATATTTCATTCATTTTCGGCCATTCAGTTTAGACTTTTGAAGAAAAAAGAATATCTAATAAATAAGTTTCTAAACGAAGAAGCGAAGGTGTTAGCAATTCAACATACAATTATATGCAATTATACTACACTGTCCTGCAATAAAACTACGTGGCAAAGCCTTCTTAAAACTGCGTTTCATTAAACTGAACCTCGTCCAGTCAATTTCACAAAGAGAAAATTCTTTCAGACAATCAAGTATGCACAAAACGAATGTTGTGCCATTTCAATGTATAAGAGCTATGATTTTATTTTCGTATAGTTGGGCAGCTCTTGACCGGCCTTCGGCTCTCCATCGACTGACAAGACATACCAGGAAGCGTTTTCAAGTCAAGCTCTATTTGGGCTAAAAATGAACAATTCGTTTCACTGGCCCGTTTCAAACACTTTATTCTGTTGCGTCGAATATAATTCAGAGAAAAGCGTCAGAAATCCAGCACCTGACGGCTTGCCGTATATCTGCCGTGTGCCTCTAACAGCTAATTGATACAAAGTAAAACAAATCCATATCCACAAGCGTTGTTACACGTGGTTACATCACTTTCTATTGAAAATTAATTACAGTAACTCAGGCGTTACATTCGACACGGCAACTTCGGTGTTTGACACGGAGTCGAGTTTCTGCCTTTGAACTCGTACTACGGTACTCCACAGGTGTAAAACTTAATAAGTTTGTCAAAACACAAATTTCTTTTCCCAAAACAACTGACTTTATCCAAAACACCTTTTATATTATACGAAAACAAATTTCTTAATACCAGAAAACATTCCTTTTTCTAAAAGCAAAGTCGACACTTTTCCTTCCAAACAAAACTCTTTTTTATGCGAACATCCGGATTGAGAGAAAGAGGATTGTTGGTCTGGATACCAGCCTGTAAATTCCATGAAAGTTGGCCAGAAACATAAGAGTGATAACTATTTCCTCATATTGGAAGCCTGTTTTCAAAGTAATGTTTGATACTTACAGAAAAAGAAATTTTCCTCAATGAAAGTTTCACAGTATTCGCAAAACATGAATAATGGGTTCGGCGCGATTTTTCACGCCATGCACCCATGCTGTCGCTCTCAATTCAGAGATTTCTCATAAAGAAAACTTTGTTTTGCAACAGTGTTTTGATTCGAAGCATCTGCAGGGCTTTGTTTTTAGACAAGAAATGTTTATCGGCATTAAAAAATTTGTTTTTATGATTTAGAAGATATTTTTAGAAAAAAGTAATTTGTTTTAGGAAAAGAATTTTGTGTTTACAGAAAAGTATGTTTTGCACTTGTGGGCCACACGGCCAAGGCTGTCGAATTGAATGCTTTCATACGTCGTATTTCAGCGGGATGTAATTGCCGTATTACATTCAAAAGTACTAATTATATAAAATCGATGTGTGAAATGGTCTTCCATAGTGGTAAAAGAGATATTTCGCACACTTTCACCTGGGTTCTTCCCCTGTAATCTAGGTATAAATTTTAAGGCCTTTTTATCGTATCATTAAGTCATGGCACCCAATTCCCCAAAAACCGTATTCCTCCAAAAAACTTTGTTTGTTAAATAAATGCCAGTTTATGACAGTCATTAGAAAAATAAAATGTAAGGACTTTTCATAAACTTCGGGAAGGTTTTTAGAAAATTGACGGCGTTTATTCGAGGGCGGAAATGAAAATCTAAGGACTTTCGTGGTTTTTGAGAACCCGTACGAACCCTGTTTTACAGTTCGCTCCATGTGTAAATTAACGCTTTGCAATGCAACCAAAATAACGTTACAGTTTTAGGCAAAGATTGGCTCTTGTACCTCTGACGTCTACCATCTTCAGAAAAGCAATTTTTCTTGTTTTTAAAAAGTGCAGAAATAATGTGAAGCTACAAAAAAAAATCTCATTAAATATTACTACTCTAAAGTGAACTAACAGAGAATTCATAAGCAAAATAAGACACGTTCTGCTAACATACATCTTTGTCTTTTGCCCGGGTCAAAGTCGAACTTTTCGTTCTTCGAACCTAATGCCAATGAATTAGATGTTGTTCTGGCTCGTTAGCATTAGATTCGGCTCATGGAAAGTTGGAAGTTTGACACGGGCAGATGACTGTATGGCGGCTAAGTTGGCGTACACCTTTAGCTAAACGTGGATTTCCTATTTTGTGGTGGTTTCTTGCAAATCAAGGAAACATAAAAATATAGCAACGAAATAATTATTATATTTCTGACTTGGGATCAGTTCTAACAATGTTGTCAATCAATAAATATAAATGAATAATAAATAAAATGAGAATATAACATTCAACAAAAATAGAAAGGTATGTTTGGAACAGTAATAACGAAGTGTCAACAAAATATGTTTATCTGTCCGACATAATGATTAAAAATCTCATTTTGAGTAATAATCTGATTCTAGTCCTCAAAACAGCTGCTGGAGTACTTGTAAATCAATGAAAATATTTTTTGTTACTCTTGATATATATGACGACCATAACATCACTGGTTAGGGGTGTATAATAGCGATATTATTGCTTGCAGCCATAGTAATTCATATTTCAAAACCAAGAAAAAAAGATCGGAACATGGTTTAAATTTAAATCCATAATTCATTGTCATCCTGTTAAGTACATCACAAGTGGCCAAAACAGCATTGGTATCAACTCGTTGGAACAATGATGCGAGAGGCTAACAATTCGACCCAGTTCTGTGTACCAACTATCGAGTACCAGGTTCTGCCGCATCTGTTACTGCTTGTGAACTCAGTTTCAGCGATTGTGTCAGTAGTTGGAAATTCGCTTGTCCTCGTTACCATATGGAGAACGCCTCGTCTGCACTCATCGTCGAATATACTCCTGGCGGGACTAGCTTTATCAGACCTGGGAGTTGGTTTGGTTTGCCAGCCTACTTGGATAATCGAAATAATTACAAATATGGTAACGGATTGTTCTGTGTATAACGTTTCTTTCAAAGTAATTCTAATAAGCTTAAGGTATTTTTCCTCGTATCTGTTTGTTTTTACATCACTACTAATCCTAACCGCCATAAGCGTTGATCGTTACCTGGCCTTGATGTTTCATCTCCGCTACCAAGGACTCGTTACACTTCACAGAGTCTTGCTGGTTCTTGTGAGCAACTGGATGGTGAGCATTGCCGTTACTATTTTGCAACTTTTGCACACGCTTTCATCGTTTATAAGTACTATGTTAGTGGGACTACTTTGCGTCTTGTTGACTCTATGGTGCTATTTCAAAATCTTCAAAGTTATTCGGCGTCATCAGGCCCAGATACAAGCTCAGGTTGTTATGCCCAAGAACGCTGGACACGCTTTGCGGCCTAATATTACCCGATACATGAAATCCGTGTTTAGTATGTTGTACATTGTTGGGTGGTTTACGATCTGTTATATTCCCTGGATCAGTGTAGTTCTTGTCTCCAATTTCAACAGTACGGTCAACTTTGCAATCTGGGGTATTGTGCTAACATTGTTGTATCTAAACTCGTGTGTTAATCCTCTACTGTACTGCTGGCGAATGGGAGAAATTCGCCAGGCTGTCAAGGAAATAGTGACGGGGATATGTTCGTCATAATTCTATTGTAAAATTTGACTGATCTTGGCTAAAACGTCCTGCGAAAGGTATGTTAAAATAGGTAGAATCCCGAGGTAGAATATCCTGGCTCAGTAACGTGATAACTTAAGTGGTAACAGGATTTATTTAGATTACAATGTTGATTTCAAAAGGTAAAACAATCTTTTTAGTTAAATCGGGGTTTAGGATATCAAGTACGCCAACAAAATAAATTCCGATTAAAGTTAAGCTGATTCTACTTTCATACCGTACGAACTATATGCATTTGGCAGATAAAGTTCTGAAACTTAACAGAAGAACTCAGTAGTATAATTAAATGTGCCATCCCTTGTACAATGGGAAGGTTTGCAAATTACACTGCTAATCCCAACATTCAGTCTGAAGGAAAAGTATATTAGTACACTAGCACTCTCCCCGTATAGTTTAGACTATTTGGGAGTATATCTTCTCACTTCTAAATAAATAGGAAATATTTTCAGTAAATCACTTGTAAGGCCGTCGTGATTCAGTCGGCAATTGAATAAATGTGGAAGCTTGAGCCGTAAATATCTCGGTAGACGAAAATGGCCTGCAGATGTCTTATACTGTAGAAAGATTTTATTATCAGTAAAGTTATAATACTCCAATATCAATAAGTAATTCATGTAAACAATATTTACTTATGATTTTCATAACATTGCGGTATATGTAGTAGTCGCCAAACAAAAGAATTTGAGTACTATGTCTAATCAACACGGCCTTTCCTTTGTTTAATCAAAACATTTGCATTCAGTACTGTGAGATAGTAGTCTGAGAGGAGAATTGGACCAAATATAGGACCGACGCCAAAGAACAGCCGCGAAGGAGACTAGTGAGATAGGACAGATAGAGATTAGTTGACAAATGTGCAGTGAATGACTTTTCTATCTCCGTTTTTGACCCGCTCTGTTTCGTAACACAAACGTGTCATGTAAAATAATATTTTCCGCATGCCTTTGATCCTGCAAAGCTTTCTTTCGTATTAATCTTGATAGCAAACGAATTTCTGTGGAAACAGAATATTAATGAAAAGTGGGCGGAGGTAAACAAAAGAATTTAGTTACAAAGTATTAATTGAAATGGAAGTGTCCGCTTTCAAAAGAAATCACAAGCTTATCGAAGGAACACTTGCCATACCCACATGACGGAGAGATTGTTGTGTTTATGAACAGCTGATAGAAAGGTGGGGAAACGACAAAATTTACAAAATTCATTCATTTTACCTCAGTATATTTTATTATAATTACTTTGTATACTGGCTCCCGAGTGCTTGTGGCAAATTATATTTGGTGTAGAGAAGAAGAGTCTCATAAACATAACAAAAAAATATGTATGGATAAATAATAATGAAACCGTCGGCATAAAATAATAATGAACAGTCATATAGAGAAAAGTAAATAATTTAAACAAATAGTAATAAATGCAATAACAAGTTAACAGAAGAAATTGTACTTATAAACTGATCCCTTTTCTTCATAACAGTAACTGGAGTGACCCAGCAAATATTCAGTTTTTTGGCTTCTTTCACGTATAATGTTCATATGGTTGTTACAATACTGTAGTTACAATTGTGATGACCATTGCCAGAGTGTACAAGGATTTCTAATCTCACGGACTTCGCCTGCTGCCGCATTCACTCACATTCACCATGTTCCGGCCAGATTTGCACTGAAACGTCTGGCATAGGACATAGAGTTTGCTGGTGATAATTTAAAAACTGAAAAGAGAACAGTAACAATTAATGGGATTTGAAGCTAAAAGGATTTCCATCAGCTTCGACATCTTATCAGTATAATATGAAAGCCGATTTTTGTAACGCATCTGTCGAGTATCAGGTTTTGCAGTATTTTTTACTGCTTGTGAACTCAGTTTCAGCGATTGTGTCAAT
Source organism: Epizoanthus illoricatus (assembly GCA_026546655.1). Lineage (NCBI taxonomy): Eukaryota > Metazoa > Cnidaria > Anthozoa > Zoantharia > Epizoanthidae > Epizoanthus > Epizoanthus illoricatus. The sequence continues at coordinate 854 of JANVCK010071113.1, read as the reverse complement.
AATTGGAAATTCGCTTGTCTTCGTTACCATATGGAGAACGCCTCTTCTGCATTCGCCCTCAAATGTGCTCCTGGCGGGACTGGCTCTATCAGACCTGGGAGTTAGTTTGGTTTGTCAGCCTACTTGGGCAATCGAAATAAGTACATATATGGTAACGGATTGTTCTGTATATAACGTTCCTTCCATAGTATTTCTAATAAGGCATTTTTCCTCGTATCTGTTTGTTTTTACATCACTACTAACTCTAACCGCCATAAGCGTTGATCGTTACCTAGCCTTGAGGTTTCATCTCCGCTACCAAGGACTCGTTACACTTCACAGAGTCTTGGTGGTTCTTGTGAGCAACTGGATGGTGGTCATTGCCATTACTATTTTGCAACTTTTTCACACGCTTTCATCGTTTATAAGTACTATGTTAGTGGGACCACTTTGTTTCTTGTTGATTCTATGGTGCTATTTCAAAATCTTCAAAGTTATTCGGCGTCATCAGGCCCAGATACAAGCTCAGGTCGTTGTGCCCCAGAACGCTGGACACGCTTTGCGGCCTAACATTACCCGATACATGAAATCCGTGTTTAGTATGTTGTACATTGTTGGGTGGTTTATGATCTGTTATATTCCCTGGATCAGTGTATTTCTTTACTCCAATTTCAACAGTGCGATCAACATTGCAGTCTGGGATACTGTGGTAACATTGGTGTATCTCAACTCGTGTGTTAATCCTCTTCTGTACTGCTGGCGAATGGGAGAAATTCGTCAGGCTGTCAAGGAAATAGTGACGGGGATGTGTTCGTTAAATTTAACTGATCTTCGCTAAAAACTCCAGCGAAAGCTATGTTAAATTGGTAGAATAT
>JANVCK010071112.1:9482-20390 GCA_026546655.1 Epizoanthus illoricatus | reverse complement strand
CTATTATAAATCATTTGTAAACCTCCTGTCAAAAAAACCCTTAAACCTTAATAAGCCCTATCCTTCTATTATGCCATTTCTAGGTATTGCTATTATATGATCTCTTGTTATGTTTTCCAAACTTTTGTCAGCTGACAGTGGTCAGAACAACTGGACTGGCTCTATGTGCCAGCCCGGAGTGGTTCAGCTTACCTGAACTAAACAATGACCAATTATAATTATTATTATCATTAATTCCTAAATAAATGTTTTCTTAGTAAACAGAATACTTCTGTCCTTTTGATAAAATATGGCTTGAAAGTTTCAATATGCTTATTTTTCAAAGTTGTATTTTAAAAGAAATGAAGCCTTTCGTATATATATAACTCATACTGTGTTCTGATACATGAAGGCATTAGATAAACAAGTGGGATGAATGTTATCTTTCAGTGGAAGCACAAGGAGGTATTGAACCCTATAAACCTAAACAAACCATAATATTCTATAATTACTCAAGGCAATCTTGATTTTGAGCCCCCGGTTCTGAAATCAAGGTTGACAACTTGTGATTGACTTCCATCAATATCTGTGCCATCCTGGGGTGGATCCAGGGGGGGTGGGTGGTTTGGTCAGACCCTCCTCAGCTTGAAAATGCATTTCTAAGAACCTTAATTTGCAAACTTTTTGGGGAGCATACTCAAGAATCGAACCTCCCTTACTTTCTACGATATTTTAATTGAAATGGTGTGCTTGTTTGATGACATTTGGCTATATATTTGGATGAAAATGAGGTTATGCAAAGTTTCAGTATTTTGACCTTCAGAATGATGCCTCTTTTAAGTATGAATGTTACTAACTAGAGCCCATATCACTACACCAGCAGCATACATCATGAGGAAGGTGAGAACTATCATAGGCCAGCACTGGAACACACTTGTTGGGATGGCTGCCTGTGCACTTTCTGTGTCAGTTACTGCAATGAAAGCAACACCAGGCGACTCCACAATAGGAATGAAGGCAAAATTGTTCAGGTATTTGGTGTCATCAGTTCGACCATTAATTGGAAAGCTGAGCTGGAAAGAAAGAAAGATTTATGTTTCTAGATGAAAAGGTAAGTGTATAAAGTAAGCTCAAATGTTTCCCAGTGTTGCTAGAAGCTGGTTTTTGGATGGGTATACCAAAATTATATTTGAATTTCAGGTGTCTGAAATTTCAAAATTTCAAAATTTCAAAATAATTTCAAAGCCCAAAATCTTGCATTCATGTGTATGTTTGTGTGTGCATAACTAATGGGGGGGGGGGGGGAGAAGATACCTCAACTATGAATTTCATGAATTCAGCTTTGCTGATGGCTGATGGGTTGATTATTGATGGATGGACATGGAGATTGTTAGTCTCTTCATTGTTCCTTTCTTCTTTATAATTGAGAATTGGGCTGGACCTATTTCTGTAGTCAGACACTTTTGGCAGTATGGGGTGATTTGACACATACAACCCTTCGCCCCGACTAATCCAGCTTGGTTAGAACTGCCCAGGCAGGGGCTTGACTGAGCTACTCATGTTCCACTACCATGAAAAGGTGACAAGCTCAAGGGGAGTATGTGTGTGCATGTATGCACGTGTGTATGTATGTGTGTATATGTATGTGTGTGTATGTGTGTGTGACTAATGAGGGGTGGAGGTACATACTTAAGATATGGATTTAATAAATTCAGCTAATTGCAGAATGGCTGACTGGTTAAGATTATTAAATGGATGGGGTCATATTATTAGTAGTCAGGTTTAACATAAGGACCCAGATATTTAGATCTTTGTTGCACTGAGCAAGAAGGGAGAGGTAGTTGCTACTCACAGATGCAAGCAAAACAGAAACCCAACTGATAAAGAATAACACTTAGGACGCTTTTCATTTGTCGGGTCTGGCCGTCCTGACCGGTCAGTTCTCCAGTGGAACGTGACAACTTTGGCCAGACTGGCCCTGTTTCGTGGATTAGAGCTGCTCAGTTCTCCCGTTCCAGATGGCCAGGGTGCGGGAATTTGGTGAGTTTTGGCAGGAAAACAAGCTCACGCGCGCCTTGATCTTTTTATTAACAATGTCCAGAACCAGTTCTTTTGGCCCGGCCAGACCCGACAAATGGAAACCGCTCCTGGATCAGAGCTCAAAGCCGAGACATACCCACCTGGGTAATATGGTCAATGTCATCTTGAACACTCTGCATCCTGATCTTGCGAGAAGAGCCTCCCTTTCCATTTGAATTGAAGTGAATAATGGATTCTCCATGCGAGCAGCTACCACAGGCCTCCCTAAACATATCTTCCATAAGCGAACCGAACATGCCACTCGGAGCTCCAGCTGTTTCGGTTGTATTTACATACGGTGGTAAAGCTAGCCAGTTAGTGTAGATGTCCTTGGGACAACGGCAAGTCTCTACAGTGTGAAACAGTGTTGCTATAACTAGATGCACACTCATTTATATAAGGTCAGTCAAACCTGGATCTTCTTACATGTTCTTAAATTCTGACATGGGTGGGTATTACTATACCCTGATGACGGAGACTTTTCAAACGAAAACGGAAAATATGTTTCAAAATGGTACCCGTGCCAGGCTAAGCTTTTACAGTATTTCAGTGTAGCTGAACAGCAAAAACGTTGTTGTGCTGTGGTTTGAAGCAGACTGTCGACATAACAAGTATACGTAAACTATTTTTGCAACAAATAACAAAAAATAAATAACAAAATACAAATAACCAAATACAAACGATTATGTTATATAACTATAACTAAAATCTGTGTTAAGATAATTGACATGCTCCTGACGTGAACAGTTATGAAGAGCAGAAAGGTTTACCAATGGCTCCACAGTGTCTGTCGGCTTTTAAAATAGTTGCATACCAAGAAGAAGCATACTTTCTCTATATCGATCGGTTATTTTTAACTCACCTCCTTCAGGCCCCTGTGGGGGTTCCCTATATAAGTTATAACCAAGAAGAGTTGCCCTAAAGACATTTGTTGACTTGAATGTATGTTTTAGTCTTATGAAAAACAAATTGAATTGTGAATACGATTTGGTTATTTGTAAACTTTATCTATATATAGCATACCCGCCATATACGTCTGAGATGTGTTCCCATTGCCTTTCTCTGTGAATGCCAACATATGAAGGCTGTATTTAGTGAAGGTAGTCAAGCCTTTAATTGTGTAGTTCGTTAGAGCTGGCTCTACAATTACCACTTGTGTGTCGGCATCAGACACGGGCTCACGAGCTGTCATCACTTGCTTGAAGTATATGTGATAGCCCTGCAAAATACCATTGACGTGCTCCGACGGGACTGGGACCCACTTGACTGTCACACTGTTTGGGCTGGTGTCACTGAGAACAGTAATGTTGGACGGCGGGGCACTGGGAACTAATGAAGCAACGTTAGAAATGATATATCAGTCACCGAGAACAGAGCTGAAAAAATGACGCGCAGCATAGTTGTTTTAACTTAAGTTCGATGTGTTTCAGTGATAGAGCGCTTTTCGTTTGTCCTTAAAACGAAAACAGGGAACTGAACGCGATTCGAACGTGAATCGAGTTTCCGGACTTTTGATTGGTTTTACGAACGCTGAACGAACGCGCTTGCCATCTGATTGGATTGTGAAACACGTTGGAATGCAAATGGTATTTTTATTTGTCGAGCGAACATGTTCAGTAGAAACGAATGAACAACGATTGTTTCTAAATACTTTCTCATTGGACGAACGAACAGTTTTACTGAAAGACCGTCATAACGCGTCACCTTGTTCATGTTTTCATGTTCCCCTGGATTGGCAGGTGAAACAGGAAGCGAACATGTTGTGAACAACTTTTTCAAGGACAATCGAAAAGCGCGAGACTATGTGATGAAACATTCTTTCTAGTGTTTGATACGTATACAAAACCCAGCAGTTTTTCATCACATTTCCCAAAGACGCCACGGTATTGATTTTCCTTTGTGTTTATTTGATGAATTATTCATGAGTTTGAGAATTAAATATAGACTCTCAAGTCTTTTTTATCAGTACCGAGTCCTGTCAAGGTCTGTCAAAGTCTTTTCTTCAGTCCGTACTTCGAAGCTCGGCTGCGCTTCACGCTCGATTTTTTCTCTTATGAACGCTTCGAATTGATTTGTGGCTAGTCTATACTAAATATGACGTCAGACAATGCCATGATCGTCATGCTGTAGTTCGTGAGTACTGACCTGATAACTGACCTGATAACGCGCCCCAGTGACATATGTTTCGTCACACTCAAGTGTGATGGCGTTTCAAACAGATCGAAAGGGATTTCATAAATGTATAAGTTTTCAGTTTTGCCAGTTAGATTTAAAATGCACTACCAGGTTTTGGCAGAGCAGGCTTTCCTGTTTTGGCATGTTTATTTTTGGAACAGAAAAGCAAAGGGAAGGCGAATAAATCGGAAAATTTTCCAGCTTTCTCTACTAAGGTGTTAAAAGAGTTCAGAAAAACTATTATTTATCTAAACTGCGAATTAATATAACTTTAAGATAAGAAATCATACTGCATTTCAATAATAATTATTTCCCGTCACTGAATAAACGCTTGTCTTGAAATGCGTTCCACGTTAAAGACTAATACGCAACCATCATGCTTTGCAGGGTAATGAATATCTTGGGACGATAACATTCAGATGGTCAAATTATGTTTGTCACATTAACTTCTAATTGCTTCAAGACAGTTTGTAAGGCCATTCTATCCTCTTACTCCAGTCAAAAAGAATATGACCTCTGTTGATAAGATGTAAACAATAACAAACGCTCTCAAAATTCGGTAACGGCATTGAATTCTTACCGTCTTGCCACGTAGTGTTTTGCACATCCTTACTCCATGGACCCCGTCCAAGTCTGGTAAAACCACTGACTCTCGCGCTGTAGGAGACATATTCGTCAAGATTCTCCACCAGTAGTGACAATGTACGAGGACCCGTCTGCTTCGTCCTTAATGACATGTTTCTATCTAAAGTTTTCCAGAAGGTGACATCGTATCCCAGAAGAATTCCCCCTTCGTACTCTTGGGGAATTGCTCTCCAGCTAATCCGAATAGAGGTAGAGCTCTTGCTAATGGCTGTCACGTGTTCGGGGGATCTTACAGGTACTGAAATGATAAGGAGACTACCCAATCAGTAAAATCTCTGAGTGGCCGTATTTACCCGCTTAAAACAGTGAAATAGCCGGCTTGTGAGAGAGACTGCACAGCAACACTGGTTTTCAAAGATTTGGTGGGGAATGTGTTGTTCATAGAGAACAAATGGCTTGCTTGAGCAGTTACAAAGTTCTTCTTTGTCTCTTTTGTGTGTCTCGGATTTATCCAGACGAAATTCATTTTTCGTCATAGATAAAAAGTTTCGTTTGTTTTGTTCGTCTTATGCTAAATTCCGTATTTACCTAAACCAAAATTTCGTCTTCTACTGAGGTAAATACTGCCATTGTTAATAACATTCCGCTCAAAACAAAACTAAAACAAGTGATTTTGAGCTAAAGTGCAGGATTGCGCAGATGGAAGTGGATTACGAATCATCAAACTTGATTTCAATACGCCGTGTTTAGAAATCAAGACATTCATAGTTATGGTATATTGTGGTTTTGGAAATTTAGTATGAGTTATTACTCTAAATTTCTTTCCATTATCACCTTTGCCGATGTGTTCAACCTATTTGAAGATGTTAAAAATCCCAACTAAAGCAATTTCTGGCCATATTTATGAAAATACAATAACTTTCTTGATAATGGAATGCAATGCCGCTTTAATCCCAGACTTTGTCACATTATAGTACATAACAATCAAGGAAGACATTCGTACCCCCTTCATTCGTCAAGACTTCCACAGCTCTGCTGCTGAGACCATCCCCTTTCTCAGTTCTTGCGGATATCCGTACTCGATACACAGTAAACTGGCTGAGGTTCTTCAGCTCCACGAAGGAGCAGTTGCCACAGACATCAAGGCTCGACCAGTCAGTGTCATACAGCGTGCGATAAAATATCACATAGTTTGTAACGGCTCTTTTGCTTTTGTTATTGTTAGTGTGGTTCCAAGCGACGTAGAGGGTTGTAGAACTTGTGTTGAAAGATTCAGTAACAACTGGAGCTAAAGTAGGTATTGTTAATCAAAATGAAATTCAATCTATTGTACAAGGACGTCATGTTTCAGGCAGAAGCAGATACAGAAAATTCAGAAAGGGGGAACGGAGGGGTGTGCGTGTGCTTGGCTGAAGTCACAACTTTCACTCTTCGCAATAGTCGACATTAATACTTTGAATTAATGTAATATTTCTTAATTACTTGTTTTTTGTTGATTGTTGATTGTTTTATTCTTTTTCTTCCTTCATAACCGTTTTAGTATCCTGTAAGTAATCAACTAATAGGGTCATTAAAGGGGCTATGTCATGGCTATTTGCAGGTAAAATCATTTACAGTCATGAAACAGCAGTTGGACAACAAGAAACGATAAAATGATTTTATATTAGCTGAATTAGGTGAAGAAACACAATTTTGACAGCGAATTGGTTAAACGTATTTAATGTCTAGCCTGGACCGAAATTAAATTGTGAGTTTGTAATCCGTTTTAATCTTCCTCAATTTTAACCATCCAGGAATCCACGTTTCTTTATGGCTTATCATTGTCTCTTTTGTGTTTTTTTTACCACAGTAACCTGTTATTCTTAAATTTCCTTTAATTTGTGGAGATTTTTATACATCACAAAAATGCTTAAAATAGCCGTGACACAGCCCCTTTAAATATGAATGAATAAATGAATAAATGAATAATGAAATTAATGAATGCTGGATAATCTTTCTTATGCTCGGAAGCTGTAAGAGTAGGCTTTTGGGTCGAGTTTAACTGAAGTAATAAGTCATCCTTACCTGTATTTTCTGCAACGGTTAACGAAATAGGAGTAACTGGCAAAATGTTTATCTTGTTGTAAAACTCCATGCTTTCCTGTAGTGTCAATAACTGGTCATTGTTGATTGCAAGAAACAGAATGTCGAACGACGTTAAGACACTGCCTTTGCTGAAATTAACAAACAAAAAGGAACAAATTCTAGAAAATAAAAACAGTCTTAAATTATTAAATTATTAAATTCCAGTTTCAATGTAGTAAAAAACCGTAATGTTAACATCTTTTTGACAAATTACCATGAGTTAGTTAAGGGGGCACACAATAGACGTAGCTATGGTAGCCGAAAAGTGTGTCATATGATATAGACTCATAACTGTTTCCAGTAGATTTAGATAACTCCGAATTACGTTCTACACCCAGTCGTTCAAACGTCGATTAAGCTAATGCAAGATTTAACTTTACTCACCTAGTATGAGTTATACAACAATAGTAATTTATCGCACGCAGTTAACAAATGCTATTTGAGACGGGGATAAATATCAAAGACTAAATAAAGGATTTGTTCGACTGATACATATACACATGTTTAACTTGTATAAATGTTGACGTGTTTTCGATGTAATGGAAAAGGGTGTATATAATTAAGTTGCACACAAAATGGAATGGGTTTCTTGTGAGACAAATGGCCAACCTAGTTGTAACAAAATTGATGGATAGTGTGTACTGGAACCACGTAAGAAAACGTCCATAAGAAAGGGAATATTTTTCCGGATTAGAACGTGTTCGATGTTTGCCACATGAATATCTAGAAAGCGTTTTTGTTCCTGGCCAGACTTAATTCAAACTGTGAATCTATGAACATGCACAGAAGCATGACAGAATCCGTTTAAAAAGGTTTAGAGTGTTTTTTGTTTTCAGTACTAGCAATGTTCTGCCAATTGTACTCTTTGATCATTCAGAAGCTACGTACGGCCTGCTTAGTTACTATTAGTGGATTCAGTTCATGTGATGTATCAAGCTCTATCTTCAGGTCCTACATGTATGTATGCATGTTCTCGATTATTGGATGTTTGCATGACAATATAGTCAAGGCATCGTTTGTTCTCAAAAGTTGGATGTTTTCAAAACTATTGCAACCAAACGAAATGGTACCATCAGTACTAGCGAGAGACACTGACATTGAAATAATAATAATCAAATGAATTCTTGCCCATGCAGACATGTTCACAAAAAAATTGCTTTTCCGACGGTCATGTCTTGACCTTGATTCACGTTGTTGGATTTCTTGACGGAAATGCAATGAAAGGAAGGTCCTGGAACCGGAAACCCGTTTGGATTTGCCCACCTCGGATGCATGTACGCCGTGGATATAGGTTTCAATAACGTACCTGAATGAAACGTTGGTTAGGTGACTGTAGCTAGGGTCATCCCGGTACAAGATAGATACCTGTTGAAAGCAGTAGCAGACAGTTAGACACCATATTTAAGCCTGGTTCACACATGTGAAGCAAACGCAAACACCAAACGCAAGCAAAATAGAATGTGAGCGGAGGTTATGCAAGCGAAAATGCAGACCCATGAATAGAAAAACAATTCCTCTTTTTCCGCACTTGGGTTTTCTCTTGCTTCACGTATCTTGCAACATGAACATTGGTGAAGCAAGCGCAAATGCAAAAATAATATCGGTAGAATACTGCGCATGCGTGCACTGTTTGCTTTTCAAGTATTGAGAATTAGTCGGGTATTGGATGCAATCATTCTTCTGCCCCTGTGAAGAGAACGATGACGCCCCTTAACGAATTTGTTTCTTTCTTTCTCAGTTTTTCCTTTCTTGCAGGTTTGTTTGTGTTTGATTCTGCCTCTCTTTCCACTTCTGTTTACCCAGATCTCCCTGTCTATCACTGATAGCTCCCTGTTGTCACTTCTTCCCATATCTATCTCTTTCATCATCTATCCATTCAGATTTCTTTGCCAGTTCATATTTTCCTGTTGTCACGACTTCCCATCTCTATTTCTTTCTTCTTCCGTCCACTTACATCGCTCTTTCTACCTGTATTCCCGGTTTTCACTTGTTTTCACTCTCCGTGTCGTATGGTGTATACAGGTCAGTAAATGTTATTCTCTAGGCTCAGTTTGGCTGTGTGTAGCAGTCTGCATGTGTATCGGTTCTCCGTGACTCATCTGGGTTCCATTTTTTTGCCGGTCTTTAGTGTCCACAAGTAAGAGAATAGCAATTCTGACGTAAAAACTTACATTTTCCGTCAGCTTCTTTTCAAGATTTTGAAATTCAGCGGATGATACGTTCAGAAGAGAGCTGGTCCAGTCTTCGCCAGTGAGGTTGGCTTTCACGTTCAGAACAACCTCTGAAAATTAATTGTGAGCAAGTTTTATTGAATATGTAAATCTTAGTGACGTAGGGACAAAGCAGAACTAAAATATTGAGGATAGCAATGGAATTCACAGATGTTAATGTAAAGTTAAGTAATGTGGTGGGTGAAGTTCAAACAACGGTTATAATCCTCCTTTGATCTTGCATGGTTTCCAAATGCGTGTGCGTATTTCTTCAATGAAACACAAATGTGTATGTATTAAAGTGATTTAACGTAAAACAGTTGACCTACTGTCAGTTTCTTTTAACGTGGTAAACCAGTTACGAAGTATTCCATCTTACTATATGAAATTTTCACAGCAACTTAGTTTCCCGATTTTTAGGTGAAGATATTTCGCGACACTTTAACCACGAGAATATGACATAACTTACTTAGTATGAGAATGGCGGTGACCTTGAAGTTGAACTTGCATGAACAATATGAACTCAATAAAGAATTGTTCACATCAAATTCCACCACAAAATGTTAAGGTTTTGAGATCATTATTGACATTAATCAACACTTCCCAAAGCTCATGGTCAACGGATGACTTCCCTTGACAGTTTGAGACGGCAGGTGAATGTGTTTTGCTAATTTTCACAATGCAAGGAATCTCATCGAACACGATGTTGGTTTACTGAGAAATTATTAAAGAAAAAGAAAAAGAAAAGTTACAGATGATATATTCAGTTTTCTTCTCCTCGATAAGCGTCTGCTGGATGTGGGACAGAGCTGTAATCAAACCCTAGCAGGGGCTAATTTACGCACACATTTATACTCAACAGATGGTGTCGTGACTTGAAGTGGCAGTCTTAGGAGACCATGTAATTGGTTTGGTTGTAGTGCCCTTGATTAGAGCCCGTTCGATCAGGACAGACATACGACAACAAACATAGCTAGCTTGACCTATAATCCGTGACCAAACAAAGCGCGCACGTAAATTTGCCAGCTATGTTATAATATAAAATAGAATTAGATTGCCCTTAAAAGTAGAGCTTGTTAGATGAGGACAAACACATGACCGCAAACATAGCTTAACCTAAGGCCTAAATAGAACAAACCATGCAGGAACCACATGATCACCTTCCAACCGTTCAAACGGACACTAACGGACACATAAAAACTTACCGGCAAGAGTACCTAGACTGAAAATAGTAGTAAAAGGAGGCCATATACGATTTGATTGGAGCTTGTGATACCGTGTCTAATTTGGAGCCTATTTATTTATTATATACAATTTTGTTGTAACACTGAATTGTTCTGTGTTTAGAGCCGGTTTGATTTGGAATAGACGTGTTGGGATAACTCACGGCTGAAACATATAGTCTCCCAACCAAAACAATGCCCCCACCAGCCGGAACCATGCCCATCTCATAGCAGTCCAGACGAACATATTTATACTTACCAGCCGGAGTGCCTTTGTTTGATTCAGTAATCATAGTTGGTTCGTTAGTTGCTCTCGATTCAGTAGTTGTACTCGTTTCGGTAGTCGTACTTGGTTCGGTAGTCGTACTCGGTTCGGTAGCCCTACTCGGTTCGGTAGCCCTACTCGGTTCGGTAGCCCTACTCGGTTCGGTAGCCCTACTCGGTTCGGTAGCCCTGCTCGGTTCGGTAGCCCTGCTCGGTTCGGTAGCCCTGCTCGGTTCGGTAGCCCTGCTCGGTTCGGTAGCCCTGCTCGG
>JANVCK010071001.1:0-12299 GCA_026546655.1 Epizoanthus illoricatus | reverse complement strand
AGACACCACAACGGTGTCAGTTTACTGTTTGCCGTGCTTGTTCTGCTGTAGCGTGCCTAGCGTGTCGAGAATGCGAGCGATTTATTTGCTGGATTTTCTGCTGCTTGTACAGTCGTCAGTCTCTTTGGCTTTGCAGGATTTTCATTTCACTTGTCCGGTTGTGATATATTAGAAGAAGCGAAATATCACTTGCCAGCACAGGCTAGTACAGTCTTTAGAAGAAGCATTTTCTTTCGAATTAGAAAGCAAGTTTTAAGCTTGGTTTGAAAATCATTTGGTTGTAACGGTTTGAACAACTACATCACGAAACCCATGGTCTTCGGTAACCGTTACTCTTTCATTTCTTAAACATAAGAGCTGTCAACACTGACAAGGCTGTCAGTGTTCTCAGGGCTGTCAATGCTGCCAAGGCTATCAAGGCTCGCACGGCTGTCAAGACAGTCAAGCCTATAAACGCTGTCAATTCTGTCAAGGCTGTGAAGTCTGTAAAGGCTATCAAGACAATCAAGACTATCAAGACTGTCAAGGCTGTCAAGTCTATCAAGGCTGTCAAGACTATCAAAACTGTCAGGGCTGTCTAGACTGTCAACATTGTCAAAGCTGTCAAGGCTGTAAAGACTGTCAAGGATCTCAAGGCTATCAAGGCTGTCAAAGCTGTAAGGGCTGCCAGGACTGTCAAGGCTGTCAAGAAGACCAAGACTGTCACGGCTGTCAAGGGTGTCAAGTCTATCAAGGCTGTCAAGGCTGCAAAGGCTGTCAAGGCTCTCAAGGCTGTCACAGCTGTAAAGGCTGTCAAAGGTGTCAAGTCTATCAAGGCTGTCAAGATTATCAAAGCTGTCAGGGCTGTCTAGACGGTCAGGACTGTCAAAGTTGTCAAGGATGTCAAGACTGTCAGGGATGTCAAGGCTATCAAGGCAGTAAAGGCTGTCAAGCTTGTCAAGACTGCCAGGGCTGTCAGGGATGTCAAGGCTGTCTAGACTGTCAAGAAGACCAAGGCTGTCTAGACTGTCAAGAAGACCAAGGCTGTCTAGACTGTCAAGGCTCTCAGGGCTGTCAAGGCCGTCAGGGCTGTCAAGGCTGTCAACACTGTCAAGGCTGTCAGGGCTGTCAATACTGTCGATGCTGTCAGGGCTGTCGATGCTGTCAAGGCTGTCAACAATGTCAAGGCTGTCAGGGCTGTCAATACTGTCGATGCTGTCAGGGCTGTCGATGCTGTCAACACTGTCAAGGCTGTCAGGGCTGTCAATACTGTCGATGCTGTCAGGGCTGTCGATGCTGTCAAGGCTGTCAGGGCTGTCATGGCTGTCAGGGATGTCAATGCTGTCAAGGCTATCAAGGCTCACAGGGCTGTCAAGACCTTAAAGGCTGTCAAGGGTCTCAGGGCTGTCAAGGCCGTCAAGGCTGTCAAGGCAGTAAAGACTATCAAGGCTGTCTAGAAGGTCAAGGCTGTCAGAGCTGTCAAGGCCGTCAGGGCTGTCAAGGCTGTCAAGGCTGCCAAGGCTGTCAACACTGTCAACACTGTCAAGGCTGTCAGGGCTGTCAAGGCTGTCAAGGCTGTCAAGGCTTACAAGGCTGTCTAGGCTGTCCAGGCTGTCCAGGCTGTCAAGGCTGTCAAGGCGGTCAAGGCTGTCAAGACTGTTAGGGCTGTAAAGGCTGTCAATGCTGTCAATGCCGTCAAGGCTGTCAAGGCTGTCAACACTGTTAAGGCTGTCAAGGCTATCATGAATGTCAAGGCTGTCAAGGCTGTCAGGGCTGTCAATGCTGTCAAGACTGTGAAGACCGTCAAGGCTGTCAAGGCTCTCAGGGTTTTCAAGGCAATCAGGGCTGTCAAAGCTGTCAAGACTATCAAGGCTGTCAAGACCGTCAAGGCTGCCAACGCTGTCAAGACTGTCAAGGAAATCACGGCTGTCAAGGCTGTCATGGCCGCCAAGGCTGTCAGGACTGTCAAGGAGTCAAGGCTGTCAGGGCCGTCAAGGCTGTCAAGGCTGTCAAAGCTGTCATGGATACGAAGGCTGTGACGTCTATGACGGCTATATAGACTGCCAAGGCTGTCAGGGCTGTCAAGAATGTCAAGGCTGTCAAGGCTGACAAGGCTCTCAGAGCTGTCAGAGCTGTTAAGGCCGTCAAGTCTGTCAAGGCTCTCAAGGTAGTCAAGGCTGTCAAGGATTTCAAGGCTGTAAGGGCTGTCAAGGCTGTAAGGGCTGTCAAGGCTGTCAAGGCCATCAAAGCCGTCAAGGCTGTTGAGGCTGTCAAGACTGTTAAGGCTGTCAATGCTGTCAGGGCTATCAAGGCTGTCAGGGCTGTCAAGGCTGTTAAAGCTGTGAAGGCCATTGAGGCTGTCGAGGCTGTCAAGGCTGTAATGGCGGTCAAGGCGGTCAAGGCGGTCAAGGCTGTAAACGTCGTCAAGGCCGTCCAGGTTGTTAAGGCGGTCAAGGCTGTCAAGGCTGTCAAGGCTGTCAATGCTGTCAGGGCTATCAAGGCTGTCAAGGCTGTCGAAGCTGTCAAGGCTTTCAAGGCTGTCAAGGCTGTGAAGGCCGTTAAGGCCGTCAGGGCTGTTAGGGCTTTCACGGTTGTCAAGGCTGTCAACTCTGTCAAGGCTGTCAAGGCTGTCAGGGCTGTCAAGGCTGTCAGGGCTGTCCCGACAGATTTGCCATCGAGTACTTTATAGATGTCAGGCACTTGTTGTGTATTTCTTCCTGTTGAAGCAAGATTTGAGACTTGATTATATTGCTTGACTTCTCCACCGTTGTAGTTATTGTTCTCATATCCAATGTTCAAAGTAACTAAAAGATCACTAAGCCCTTGATAGAGTCATAACTCTTTGTCAAAATCATCTCTGACAATGTTTTAAAAGAGAGTGTATTGTTATTGTGTCACGATGACATCTTATATCCTGTACAGACAAATCCTTTTATTTGATCTTTGTTAAAATCCTAACAAAGCTTCACATCGTCTTCTATGAGAATAAAAGGCGCCCAGAACCGAGGATCACTATATCTAATCGCCCTCATGGCAGCCATGGCCTCGTTGAGTGATTCGCTTGCCGTCACTCCACGAGTCAGCTGTTCGTGAAACGTTTTCATAAAAACGAAAGTGGCGTCATCGTCGATAGCTCAAAGTTCCACGAGGTCTGCTCGAGCGCCAGCTCCAAGTCATACCCGAGCAATACCGATGATTCCTGCGGCTCTGACTTCACTACTAGCGCTGTGACAACACTGACTTAGAACAACCAGCTTTGCCTCCAGTTGTTTGTTCTCCAGGTCTGACATCGTCAACATTTCGTCTTCTAACTGCTGTTCCGTTTTATAGGTGCGAGGCTTCCTAGCAAGCAAGATTTCTCCTCTTTTCATATCTCCGTGGGCTGCGATGTGTATCAAATTGGCATTTTTAAAATTTTGAAAAAAGTTCTCCTTGGTTGCACCTTTTTCTATTAAAGCCTAGGTGTTAAACAACGCACTGATCATCCTGGCTTCTTTATTTGCACCTGATAGTCGAGATCTCGGACCGGCCTCTGGGTCTCCTACTATCAAGGGTTCTTCTTAACCTATGGGCTCTAGTGGGTGTTCTATCATCATCTTTGCTGTTGTTAGTGACGGAATCGGTCTTATTTTCAAGGACTCTGCAACATAGCGTCCCTTTTCATCCATTAGGGCAGCAAATGGAACTAAAGGAAGTCGGCTATCAGCTGTGATGACGACTTGAGTCCCTTGTACAAGCTTTCGGACTGGTCCCAAAACCAGCTGGTACAACTCTTTTCACGAACTGTTTCCTTTTGATTCTTTTGATTCTTCGATTTTCCCGGACCCAGTTCTTGTAGGAGATGTTAAATTCGTCGTTGTGTTTTTTTTTGTCTTCAATAGTTGCAGGAAAAGGATACACTAAAGGAGCGAGACATAAACGTTAATAATAATCTGTAATAGTATAAATAGTATAAAAATCCAAACCTATAAGAAAGCCTACTTATAATCTATGCACAGAATACACAGTAGTATATATCCTGGTTTCCACGAATGCCGTGTTTTAATAATAAGACTTTATTAATCGACGAAACTCATTCAGAGATTCTGATTGCCTTATATTTTGTGGTAAACTGTTCCAGAGAGCAGCACCACTATAGCAAAAGCTATTTCTTAGATAATTAGTGCGCGTTAGTGAAAGAGCAAGTTTGTTAGCAGAATTCCGTAGAGAATAGGGAATTGACATATTGCGATCTACAAACTTTGAGCACAGGTACCCAGGTGTGAGACCATTTAGGGATGTATAAACTAACAAAGCTTTTTGCATCTGGCGCTGTGTATACATCTCTCTCTTTTTCTTGGTCTTGACAAAGAGTCTGTGATATTTTCTCTTCGAACCACGCCATTGCATTTTCTTCAGCCTCCAAATGCAGACGCTTTATTTTCTCATTGCTTCTGTGAAGGAAATCGGGCGGCTGTATTGGGGGATACATCTTCTTCTACTCTTCTCGTCTCCATGTTCATTTCTTCTGTAACTGTTCAGTCAAGAGTCTAATCAGATCGAAGGTCATGTCATCCAAGGAATATACCACCATAGAAAGGGAGTAGCAGAACTGGAAAAACAGCCCCCTTGCTGACAGAACGAATTGATAAACGGAGACGTAGAAACAAGGATTGTAAGTGACGGTCGTAACAAACCCTGGTTGGAACGAAGACAGCGGCGAGCGTCCCATCTATCCCTGCCCACGCCGGACACTTTCAACTCGAAGTAACCGCGCAACGTGATGGGGCGCGGCAGCAATCCACTTGTAGTGGTACACCAAGTCATTTCTGTATCACTGGGGTGTAGCAACTAACGCTATATTCTCCAGGGACACGGTCGGACTAATATACTTGGTTAAGACGGCCTTGAAGCCACGTGTTCTGAGATAAGTTAACCGCCCAACATCAATTAGTCTCTTACAGCGCCTGCCAATCTCCTCCTGTTCAGCCGTGGTCAGTGATATGCCCCTGAAAATCAAGCCATGGTAAAGAAGATCGGCAAAAAAATTAAGAATATTATCTAATGTTATCTTTGTAGACGAGAAATCATCCTACAAGACATCTGAACTCTGTTTTATTAAAAATAAACATTATTATTATAAATGTTTTAAAAATATATTATCATTTATGTGAGATGAATTTGTATAGGCAAATCTTTGCTGAGGTCAGTATCGTTTACCAACAAACATTTATTATTCCAAACGCCTATGAGAGGTAAACACTGTGTGTGTGTGTGTGTGCGTGCGTGTGTGTCAAGGGGTTACGTGTGTTTGTGTAAATATGTGTGTACGCACGTATATCTGTGTGTCCCTGGCGATTGTTTTTGGCAATCGATTGTTTTCGACAATACGCCTACATTAACAACATTACAGTTCATAGTAACCTCAGTGCTTGACAGGAGGGCAAAACAGTAAGCAAAACAAGCCCCAAAAGAAATGATGGATAATGATTCACGAACACTTTAACATACTTGTTACTTTCAACGCTATTACAGAATCTCTTCTTGCTGTTGCAATCATGCGTGTGTTTATTTCCATCATCACGGGGCTGTTGAGCCTCTGTTGAAACACAAATGAAAGCGTTCTAAATCCTAACATTGTGCTCTTTATTAAGGTTGCCCCTTCTGATTACCTTGGTGGGCTCGGTGGACATGTCTTCTCATATCCCCCACCAGAAACGCATAAACTAGGCTGTGGTAAATGCGATATTAAGCATTCTGAAATGATAATTTTACCCGGCCAATTGCGTTTCCCCTCACTTCTAATCCAAATGTAGATTTTATTTTACAAACATCAAAATTCTGTGACTTTTCCTCTTACTTCGAAAACGATTGTTTCCCTGACTGCCCATCACCCATGGCAACCGTGTTGTACACACCATTTCATACAATTCAATGAATGCATAAATGTACCATCAATCAATCAATCAATCAATCAATCAATCAATCAATCAATCAACCAATCTGTCAGTCCATCGATCAAACAATATCAGTTTATTGAACCCACAGGTTTGCAGGATGTAACGGAATCACACTGCTGCCAGTCACACGCATCGACAACGTGACACAATTCAGTGTGACACAATGACGTTACTGACGTGACATAGTGGCTCAGTAATACATAACGCGAAATACAAACATTCAACAAGCCCTCTTCGTCCATCCTCTCAAACGTGACAAAAGTTCCTAGAGGATAATTTGCGGTACTCAGATATCTTCTCAGTTCATATAGTTATAGAATGCAGTAATTTTATGTCGTATGTTTTCTCTCTTTTTGCTGTAAATGCATTGAGGTCTTGCATAATGTGTACTAAGAACTGTAATTGTAATTGTTATTATCATTATCATTGTTATTATTGTTATTGTTATTGTTATTATTATTAAATTACCTTCAGGGTGATGTTCCAGTTCTTCCCTTTTTCCTCTCTTCAGCCCTACACCACAAGTTGCCCAACTACTGAGGCAGCACAGAAGATGAAACTCGGCAGGACCAATTCCAAGCTCCGCCATGAACTGTCGGCCAACATAATGGGGCCAGTTACACCTATGGTGGCAACACAGTGCAAACACTACTCCACCGACATGATTTGAATGCAATTCATCGGCACTTTTTGATCGTTTTGCTGGCCTAGCAAAAAAGTAGATAACAACTGTTTAGTTTTATATCGTTCAAATAGTACGCACGTTGTGAAACAAATACTCATGTCCCGTAGCTGGAGAGTTTATTGCTCCAAATTAGCGTTTATAGTTACGATATAACAAAACCATTGTTGACTGCTGTTCTCTGTGGAACATGAATTCTTGCTTACCCTCAGGACGAAATGTTTCCCTTGGCCTTCGGCCTCGGGTAACATTAGTTACTTCAGGTACAAAAACTCATGTTCCACAGAACACCAGTCAACAAGTATATAGTCTTCTCTACACCATGAACGAATGAGATGTGAGTGTAAAATCTTTCAGCCAAAACTGATCCAAATTCTCCATCTTGTACCAAACCTCGATTTGATGTTGTTGTTCCCAGAATTGGAACGTAGCTCGGAAATTGGCGTTAGTTAATAGTGTAGTACAGTGTATAAGAATTCGGTTGCAAACTTGTAGCATTCAAATTGATTCGCTTATAGTTTAGTCTAATACAGAAATATAAATTGAAATGTATCTGACGTGACAGTTATCAATGATATGGTACATGCACTAAATGTTGCAAATGTCGCCAGCACATAATTTAATCACACATGTATAAAAACCTCCAACCATCTGATCAGATCTCCACTTCACACGATCAATGTCGCTGTTGATTGGAGCGCAGCCCTGTATCTGAATGAGTTGGTTAAATGCCATTGTAGCTATGGAATATCAGGTGTGCTTATGACATTAGTTACCTTTCTACAGTGGCACTTGCCTCACTGTCAGCTTCTTTATCACTTGACTCAAACAAACACCTTAAACTCAAATCTGCAAAGAAAATTACACGTGAACTGTATAACCACAACTGGCAATAATAGGTGAACTATGGATGGAGAACGATGGCAAGTGATGATGAATGATAGAGAATGAGTGGTAATGATAGGCAACTCTGAATAGAGAATGATGACAAGTGATGGTGAATGATAGAGAAGGAGCGGTAATGACAGGCAACTCTGAATAGAGAATGATGGCAAGCGATGGCAAATGATTGAGAAGGAGTGGTAATGATAGGCAACTCTGAATAGAGAATGATGGCAAGTGATGGTGAATGATACAGAAGGAGTGGTAATGAAAGGCAACTCTGAATAGAGAATGATGGCAAGTGATGGCGAATGATAGAGAAGGAGTGGTAATGATAGGAAACTATGAATAGAGATTGGTGGTAAGTAAATAGACCACTTTCAATATATGCTTCACTTGTCATGTACAAAGGTTTCAAATTGAGGCTCTGGGGAATAATTAACATATTTGTCTTTTCACGAACCACTGAACATTTCCCCAGAGCCTCAACTTGAAACCTTTGTATGTGACACATGAAGCATATATCGAAACTAGTCTATTGGCTAATGATAGAGAAGGAGACATAATGATTGATAATGATAAGTAAAGACCTAGAGCTGAGTTCCCTGCGGAGAAGGCTATTCCAAGCATTAACTGACCTGTAGCCGCTCCACACAAGTGTTTACTTGCCGCCACTAATCTCCTTGACTGACTGGCAATGCAGGGAACTTTACCTACAACACAAAACACTGCAGTAAATGGCAGTACGTCAATAGCATCCAGCCATTCAAACGCACAACGACAACGACAACAACAACAACAACACTATAACTTGATAGTGGTATGTTATGGAGATTTTAAAAAAATGAATGCCCCTGTTACAACAAGAACAATAATAAATGACCCCCTCTAACGAACGCCCCTCTCTCCTCCTTCCGCGGGATCCAGAGGGCGGGATCCAATTCTTTAAATAGTGGTTAAGGTTGGAAATTGCTGGGGGGGGGGGTGTACTGTATGAAGGTTATGGCGGGATCTCAATCTTTTACCGTTTATAATATAGTATAGACTGTACAGTGTATATTTGATTTTAGAAAATACACATTCATACAATAAAATGTGCACTCTGATTGGCTGAAGTTCTATTTTAAAATAAATGGATAGAAATCACGAAGTGACGTCACGCCAGCACAATCTTGGTTTCGCCTCGTTTCTCTCAACACTTTCCTCGTGTCCTAGTAGGTCATTCCGTTTTATATTATTGTCTAGATACACGCGCGACGCTGTTCTATTCCTTCATTAACCACATAATTTCTGTTTTTTTTCTGTGGTCGTATCTTTTATAGTCTTCTTGTAATTTGTGTATTTTATTATTCCTCATCGGAAACGCATGCGTTGACTTCCAATCAAATTACGCCATTTCGGTCACATGCATGCCTAATATTTCACAATATTGGACGCTCAGTATTGGATGCTCAGAGAAGTTGGCATTGAAGTGGCTTCTGTTTCACGTGATGTGCTTTTACTCAGTTGTTTTGCTGGCGACTTCGATGAACGAGCGCGTCTTTAGAATTGAATCGATAGATTTACCAACAGTTCTACTGAAAGTCGTATTCGCAATAACGCCGCAGCCCTTTGCTCTCAAACATGGAAACAATCGAAGAAATGGCGATTTCCAAATAAGACAGACAGACGAAAAACTACAGGGCTACTTGAACAAACTGAAGCAAAAAACAAAAAAGCTGCCACTTTAATATGAAGCTATCAAGCAACTGTAAAATAATTTATTATTCTATTCGAAATAATAAACCACTTGTTTAGATTCAGCCTTGTCCAATGTGCCAAAATATTTAAGTCTCAACATATATATTGGGCTCGACTTTCGGTCTCGCCCAATATGGATGTCTCGACTTAAATATTTTGGGACACTGGACGCGGCTGAATCCAATAAGTACAACTTATAATACAGGCATATATACGCGCGTTTTAACAATATCTATACTCCTAGGCGTTATGTGGTCAAACAGATGACTGATTGATTGATTGATTGATTGATTGATTGATTGATTGATTGATTGACAGTAGAAGGTTTCATTGTACTGGGTCCTTCCATTCGATCGCGAATAATGAAACTCATAAGATTACGTGGCACTTTATACTGTGAATGTTTGAAATCAATGACTACATGTACGTTCTTTCAGTTGGGCAGTCTTTTCTTGCGTGTCCACAGTCCTGTATATAAATTGACGATTTTCTCTATATTATTCACAGGTAAAACTCAGAAACTTCAACTTCATTTAAGTATACATTTAAATACATGGTTTGCAAATCAAGACGTTTGGTAACTTAACCTCGTGCTCTGGGGGTGATTTTTTTTTTTTACCTAAGGCCGGCTTTCCATTTGTCTGGTCTGGCCAGTTGGTTCAGTGATCTATGTCTTTTGCACCAGAACAGTAGAACTGCATGATACTGCCTAGCAGGTGGCCGGACAGGTTCTTCTGGTCAGGCTAAGGGCAGGAACGGGGCAGAGAAAAAAGTGGAGGATGAAGAGGAGCTGAGGAGAGAGGGAGGGGGAGAAGAAAAGTATGGAAAAGTATTTAAATATATGTCGCTTGTATTGAGAACAACCAAGCAAATACAAAAAGAAGTTTCCTGAATCCACATTGTTTCATTATAATAATTATCTTCACTTGCGTTTCAAAATCGGTGTCTGCAAATAAAAAAACTACCAGAGCCAAAGCCTCTTGTGACATGTCAATCATCGACGGCCAAACAGACCAATAAGATACATATATATACCAGATTCTGGCATACTGTAGCCGCATAGTCTACAGGCTCTTTTCTCCCTCCCGCTCTCCCCAGTCCCTCCTCTTCCCTCACTTTGTTTTCTCCACCTCATTTTCTCGCCACAAGCCTGACCAGAAGAGCTTGTTCACAGGCTAGGTGCTTCTAATTCTGTAGCTGGGCCAGTATGACCTGAGCCAATCACAAAAGTTGTCCTGTTCCATTTGATAACAGTGACTGCTCAGACTCGACATATAAAAAGCCCATATACATGTAATCACTTGTTCAGTTGCCCTTGACGAAAAGGTTAACATCAGGAAATAGTACAGCAAAAACAGCCATGAAGATTCTCAATTGAAAATGCTTTGAGACTCATCCTACTTACCCAGATTCAGGTGCTCAATGTCTAGATTCAATCTCTGGAAACTTGGACCCTGGTGCTCGCCTTTATGATAACTGTCAAACTGTCAACAGGAAGCAAGCACAACGTTAATCAACTCGATATGCTAACACTGTTGTAGCGAGCAGAGTCGTGCAATTTAACTGTTGTTAAATCAGACACTGATGAAGGAGCTTTTGCTAGCTGAAAACGTTTTCTCAGAGAAAATAAAGTCAAAGAAATCCAACAGGCTTTAGTATAACCAAAAGACCCTAGAAAATAATCATTATCCATCACTCCAGAAATGAAACAAAGGACTTTATCCATTTATCCAAATGATCCCAAACACCACTGGACAGGTGCAAGTACCAATCTTGCATGAAACAATACACAGTCATTGCCTGTACAACTTGTGACGTGATTCAGGCAACATATTTTGTAACTGCAGTGTTGCTTAGATGCTCAAGGCAAAGTGGTATGCGCAGCATACATGTATTGTGGCAAAATTATAAAAGCTTACAAAGTTTTACTAAAATTCCCTTGAGCACTAATAATAAGCCCCCTGACCATAAGTTCCACCTCAAAAAAACCCAAGGGAAAAAGACATGTTGAACGAAAATTATAAGTCACCTGATTATCACAAATTTGAGGCATAATTATATAACTTATATTAACTTTTTCAGAGATTCACCCACATCCCTTTTCTTTTATTCTACCCTGCACTGGTAATTACCTGTGATGATCTTCTAATCTGGGCCTTATCTACACCCCCTGCCTATAAGCCAAGTGCATCTGAGTCTTGTGACACAAAATCCCCATGCCCATTTCAGAGTTTAAAGTGGCAGTACTTATCACAGCATAGCACACGTGCACATAATCTCTCCCAAATCCAGTAAACAAGTTAGAAGCTACAAAAAATGACGAATACATGTATTTGTGTTTGCCTGTATACTATTTGATCAGATGGCCTGGTTGAGGCAGATTATAGAATGTGTTTGGCTGAAGCAAATTTATTGTTAGCCCATAGAACAAATTATTAAGATATGGTTAATCAAAGGTTTCAGTTCAAAATAAGTTGTTTAATTTTAATAATACAGAAATCATTAATACAGCTGTGAAACGGCCCCATTAAGGTACATGTAACTCATACCTATTTTTCATTTTTTTGTGTCATAAAATTTAGTTAGCAGCTGATAGCTGGTGATGAGTGAATAACTCTTCACAATAATGAGTTCAGTGACCCCCCCCCTATTTTCTATTGGCTTATTATTATTGGCATAACAAGGAGAAGCTACTGAGAATTTATTTTTAAAAAATTATCTCATCAAATTTGGGCACGACCTTAGATTTACTCTTCCTCAAATATTAGTATGTATACAAATGAAAGCACTGTCAAACTAGGTCGTAAATAGCAGCCTTTAATACATCCATGAGATTGTTGTTTAGGGGGTATATTGACCCCTCCACCCCCTGTGGTTCTTGGACAATTTTTACTTTATTTACGTGCTTTGAGGACATTGAAAATCCAAGATGGCCACCATTACCAGTTACAATAGCTGTTACCATGGCAACTGTAGTTTTAAAATGAACACATAATAACCATAATAATAATAATAATAATAATAATAATAATAATAATAATAACAATAATAATAATAATAATAATAACAATAATAAT
>JANVCK010070890.1:0-12299 GCA_026546655.1 Epizoanthus illoricatus | reverse complement strand
TTTTTTAAATTTTTTTTTTTTTAAACTTTTTTTTTTATTTTTTTTTTTTGTTTGTTTTTGAGTTTTTGACTTATAATGATAATGTCAATTTGAGCCTGATAGACAATGAGACACAGTGTGTGGGGGGGGGAGGGGAAGCGAGCAGAAAATGCCACCAGCCTGTAACATTGAAACTATGAGAGATCAGGGAACGAGAGTTGGTAAGCTAATGTACTAGCCCATTACCAGTCTAACAATAATTAGTAATATCAACTCTAACATCATAGTGCTAATCTAAAACCATTCAAATATTATCCAAAAGCTTTAACGTGACTTTGGTTAATAACAGAAACTAAGATATTATACAGCAAAACCCAACAAAAATTCCCATTTTCTAAATCAAGTCCTAATTTGCATAACTTATTCCACATAAATTATGAATGATGACGTCATCTAATTAACGTTAAACGATGTCTCATTAATTGACCAATAGACGTAAAAAGATTTATGTTTAAACTTGTTTCCAAAGAAACTCTTGGGAGTTTGATATTTAAGAATAAGGGACTGTATCCTAAAGAAAGCTTATTTCAGTCACTGATTATGGTCAACAGTTCCAGCATCTCAAGATAAGAAGGAAGGACCAACCAGTTGATAATGTTGGATGGAAAGTGTTCGCAGGATTGTGTTTGCTGTGCGGGTACTTCACAGAAAGCGTCATCGGATGTGTTTTGTTTAATAAAAACTTTCTATAAATATTTACTGTAGTTCCTTTCGTGACTGTTTTCCGTTGTTATACTACGGGTCTTACTACTATTACTACTACTACTACTACTACTACTACTACTACTATTACTACTACTGCTACATAGTTAACTTATTTTGTGATATAATTGATCCTGTTTGTAAACGCGGCATAGCTTTGCTATTTTTGGATTAGTAGTTTTAATTAATATTTGTTCCAGTTGTTATAGCTTTAGCAATTTCTGTAAAGAACATGCCAATAAAGCTTCTATTTTTCCAGATATAAACATTATATCTGGAACTAATGTCATTAATTGTAATTTCTTTCTTTTATTTGCAAATGATTTTATTCGCATTACAATAACATACTGCATGGCTCCTAATTTAAATTGGTGCAAATTTATCTTATAAAACTTTACTACCAACGTACTTGTTATGAAACAAGCAAATCTGTTGATGCTCGATTTAAGACATCTAAGTCTCATTTTCCTTAGAAGTGGAGGAAGTATTTGACTAACGAACTTTGTTACAAAAACATTTGTGAATATTCTCACATAACGACAGCCAACAACAGCATCATTGTGATAGTGATGAGGTGATATCGAGGCTCAATAGCCGCTTTATTGGAAGTAGTTTCAAGTGTGGTTTCTGTGTTGGGATTCAGAACACGTACAGCCGCCTGGCCAGTCTGGGCATGCGCAGTAAATGGCTGTGTTGCTGGACCGAGTGCTTGATACGAAGTCAGGGATACGCCTGGATCCACCGCAGAGGAACAGAATGGATTGTAGTCGTCAAATATTAACTTCAGAAGCTTCTTTTCGTTACTAATGAACCAGCATTCTTTCCTCAGTAAATTTCGTATGCATTCCTTTGCATCGGCAAGTTCCCTGTAAGAACAAGAAACTCTTTATGGCGTGTCTCAATCTCGCGCGAAGGGCTCTGGGAAGCGCGGTGGCGGAAGCGTGGCCGAAATCTGGTTAACTTAGCTTTATAGCGCCAGGGCTCGTCTCTTTTGCGCATGCTCCCTCGCTGGACAGTTTCAAAAACTCGTTAACAAATATTGACATCAAAGATCTAGTCCAAACCAGTCACTATTACTGTTAATTAGACTGTTGACTTCCTGTGCCACAAAACCAATCTAGGTGTTTTGCACAGTATCATACAGATACAGATACAGATACAGATGCGTCACAGCGAAGAGTTTCCCAGAGCTCTTCTCGCTGTCAGGTCAGGCATGCGCAATAGAGAGAAGAGCTCTGTGGTTAAGATAGGACGTGTGTTAGTTTGCTTCCATATATACATTTACGTCTATGAATGTATCTGTCTGTGTTGCTGCCTGCATCTGCAACTGCACCTCTGGCTGCATCTGCGTCTATATTGTCTTTTTCTTCGTCTACATATGCGTCTACCGCTGCTCCGGCATGTACGTCTCTCTCTCGACTGCCTCTATCTCCCTCTGCGTCTGTATCTGCGTCTGCGTCTGCATCTGTCTCTACTGCCTCTACTGCCGCCACTCCCTCTGCGGCTGCTTCTGCGGCTGCGTCTAAGGCTGCGACTGCGACTGCGACTGCAGCTTCGTTTGCATCTACGTCTGCGTTGCGTCTGTGTCTGCGACTGTGTCTGTGTCTACTTCTGTGTATGTGCCCATTTCTTTGCTAATATCTATGTTTGTGTCTAAGCCTATGATTTTTGTTTACATTGACGTCTTCTCCCACTCGCATGCCTGTATCTACGTCTAAGTCCAACACTTGAACATTGTCTTACAAAAGCCATCAAGGATTCGGCACACAGACTGATACTAAGTTTTTGGAGTTTCTGGAATTTCTGGAGGGAATGAGATAAAGTACCCGCGGCCTGCACTCTGAAAAAAAATTATTAAAGCTAACTAACTTAAAATTGTTATGCTAATTCTGAGAATAATAGGTTTAGTGCCACCGTAAATTTCAGACAAATCCAAGATGGCGCCAAAACCTATTCACAGAGTTTTTTTAAAATTCCTCAACTGTTCTCCTTGTTATGGAAACAATTTTAGGGCCATAAAAATGGGGATCACCGAACCTATTTTTGTGTAAAATGTAGTTGAATACTGAAAATGGTGTATTTGAGGCCCCGTAAAGTTGCCATGGAAATGAAAATTGCGATGGGAGTAAAGTGGCTGATAAGCTGAAAAGTTGTTGTTTACGCCAGCTACCAATAACTAGCAGCAGTCTGCTCTGACATGTGTAAACTTTTCATAAAGTTCCGTAGCATAGAAAATAAAAAAGAGGTTGGAGCCACCTTAATGCATAATAGTTTAAAATATACACAGGCACTTTCAGCTCCCGAGTCTAGATATGGTTAACCATGTGTTTAGCGGTCTTGCCTTCAAGTGACAACATAGTAAGATATAACATTAGACATACTGGCACAGGTCGGGGTCAGACCCATTGACCCGAAATTTCCGCCAGAAGGAGGCCCCACAACGTAATGTTTCCTTGAAGTAGACCTGACGGCAGGGAAACAAGTGTCGATCGGTGGGCGGTGGAATTGGAGGTTCGAATGTGCCATCAGTGCAGTATATCTTGCTGTATCCACGGCCATACCCAAACCATCTCCAGTGCGGTTCTTTCATACTGTGCATGTGACCATACCGGTGCACGCGCTTCCAATGTTGCCATGGGAACCAACTTGCCTGGCAGTATTGCGCTACTTTTCTTGTGCACTTGGTCAGATTTTGTAAACGTTTTCTGAATAAAAGATGCGCATACTTTAATTATCGCCAATATCACCCTTGGTAACATTTATTTATGTGACGGAACTTGTTTGTGTGTACACGCGCAACGAAATTCGCCTTTGTCACACGGCGGCCATATTGCTCTTTATACGTTTAGCCTCGTTTTGTTGCCTAAATCAGTGACGTCAAATCCAAGATGGCGGGCTGTGACAACATTTTAAGAAAGAAAATGAAAAATATGAAAGCATACTTTTCTTTGTATTTGCAAATGGTAGATTATAAAAAAAATTGACTCAAATCGGAGTATTCATTATAGAGTTATTATCTTTTGAAGAAACCGGAAGTAAAAATCCACAAATCTCATAATCGTCCAATCAGAGCGCGTGATTCGAAGCTTCATATTCGTGATAACAGGAAGCTTATGCAGCTAGGACGGCGACGGCAACGACGACGGCTGATGAAATTCTACTTTTTTGTTTTCCCTTTTCCTTTGTGTATCATCCATTCGTTTTTATTTCTGTGTGTGTGAAGGAATACGAATTGTTGAAACAAGAGATGCTAGTTTTGAAGCCAAACTAATGAAGGGATAATTTATATTTTGATGGTGACGTTGTCTACAAAACTCAGAACTTGGACTTTTCACGTTGTATTTCTGAAGACAATAGTGGACAGGTGGTCACTGTGGTGCATTCATGCATGCAGTTTATTGTATTCTGTAATTAAGCCTCGTCGACGTTGCCGTCCTACTTGCGCAAACTCCCTCATGATAGCATGTGCGCGCGCTTAACGGAAAAAAATCAATGTCACTAGCAACCTTCGTGTCGCAGGTCCTTTAAGTCGCATAAAGTCGCCATAGGTCGTCCTAAATCACCTCAACTCGCCCAAAGTTATGCCGACTTTAGGTCCCACAACAGGCCTGCACTCATATCACCCCAGCTTTTGCACATTTGTAGAACGAAATCAGGGGGTGACTTATCCTTTTGTTTCGATATTGGATTTTTAACGCGAAAGATAATTTCCGCGAATTCGCGTATCCTGCGGATGCAGCAAATTCGAATTTTATCCACTTGTCGGACATCTTTACATTTAATCAAAATCTGACGGGTTTAGTAGATATAGTAATATATGTTATTAAATGAAACCTAATGATCCATTCAATACTCGCTGATTATCAGGTGATATTCGTGAGTTTGAACTTATAGGGAAAAACAGCTGTTTTCAAAACAAAACAGGTGTTTCTTAAAACAGAAGTAAAGTTCAAATCCTCCTATTTTACACTTAATTCCGCTTGGTTTACAAAACATTTCGTTCGGTTTACACAAATTAAAAAACGGGATGGTATTTAATAAAACGATTATTCCACTTACATTTGTTGGATATGAGATGATTATAGCCAACTCTGCGGTTACCTATTACCTCATATCCAACGCGTGTGCGTGGAATAATTGTTAAGTACATCGGTGGTTCCACATGCCCCTCTCCCCCCCCCCGTCTCCCTCCATATGTACATGTGGACACGGTTTGTATTGAATACAAAGAAAAGGAGTTTCTAATAAAGAGAAATATTCAAGGAAGCTTGTAACAAGCTGACTGCAACTAACCTGCATCCCTGTTCAGGCGGAGCATAGCGCAAGTCTCTGTAAAATGTTGTAACACACTCTCTTCGTTTGGTCGTGTATTCATAGAACGTACAGCGGCCAACTCCGGACACGTGACCGCTCACATATGGCAAGCACACTATAACATATTGTAACAAGCCATAGATACTCATAACAAAAAACAACAACAATAACAACAACAGTAGCAATAATAATAATAATAATACTAATAGTAGTAGTAATAATAATAATAATAATAACAATAATAAGAACCTAAGGAATAATATCAAAGGAACTGAATAAAATAACGGTTGTATAATATATTGTTGATTTCAATAAGGAAAAGAACGCAAACTCGTCGAAGATCATATGATCGTAATACTCAATTTATCTGCAGTGATAAAAAAAATCAGTGCTAAATACATTTCTATATAACAATATTAAAATCAAACGAAATTTAAGAAATAGTTAGATGTAAGCTTATCAGTATCATGATCGGTTCACCATAAAAACGAAGTATTTTAAAACAAGTGCGCTCAAAAAATATCACCTAAGATATTGAACTTGTTCGCTCGTTTCCACTGTGTTCCAAATACCGAACAGATTCCAGGTTGACAGCTTCTGTAAATACCTATCTACAACAGTACAGACAGTAAAAACTGCTTTCTTCCACGGATAATCACAACAACTTGTTGTACAAGCGGACGTCGGTAGAGAAAATAAAAATGGAGGGAAAACTGTCTTTCAAGACGCCCTGTGTCAGTAACACAATTTCAAAGTTAGACACAAGTCATCTCTGACTATTTTACTTCTTTCAAACAAACCAAAATTGTGTTCTTGATTGATTACTTTTAGATAATAACTTTCCCCTTCAAACGTCAGTTCATTTGTAGTGAAACAAACCAACCAAAACGCGTAACTTAGCTCAGTATAAAGTTGTAGCTATAAACTCACCGAAGCAGATGAGAATTACAAGACCCAACTTTGGCATACTCAGGTCATAGAAATGAAGTATGATCTCAGTAAACTCCTCGGTTTAGGAGAGCTGCGTATGGTCTTACTAAATATTGATAGATGCTGTCGACTTATAGTGAAGATACGTACGTCAGAATAGTATGGAAACAACATCAGTCATAAGCTATAAATATTTCCTCTATACTTGCAGTGTGGGATGGCCTAACGTTTGTGCTGGAATACTACCCCAAATCAGAAGTTGTGGTAAATATATTGGGATTTACAAAACCGAAAGTCATTATATTGTCATTCTTTGTAATCATGATACTGTACAAATAAGAATGGGTTCTCATTTTTCTCCGACAATATCGACTGAGTATATGAGGAAAAAGAATGTGATTACAGTTTAATAGCAGTAGATCGTATGTGGTATTGAGCCCCCTAGGGAGACGGGAATCAGTGGTTGCTATTTATGCTTACCTGAATGACGTTTTACAAACGGCAGGGATATGTCTAACTTCTGTTTCATTTGCAGCTATTTCAGGAAAGGTTGAAAATATGCACCCATTGGACTCCTCCCATCGGTACGGGCCTGTAGTGTGTATATTATACAATTGGAGATGCCAGTGTTGTTTGAAGATTGGCCCTCCTCTTTGAAACAGCTTTACATAACCAACCGCGAATGTACAGAAGATCCGCTTCGTGTTTTGCGACAATAACTTCTAAAGCTTGGAAACTTTCTAATTTTAAACAAAATGATTTTTTTGTAAATACTGACATCCTGTTTATACCGCCGAGAGAGTAAAGGTCCATACATAATGGCATAACTGATTTTGATTGCGAATTGAGCGATTCAGCTTGCTTGATTAATAGCCGTGAAATACCTGTTATTTCTCTGAGATGCTTGGCGCAACTTGTAAAGATCACTCAAAATTACATTAGCCAAATAACCTGAAATAGATATATATGAGCGTTTGGTATATAATCAATATTATTATTTATAGCCATTGAGATTTGGTGATATCGAAAGTCAGTAAAATAGACACAATACAGTTTTCAAGTGGAACTGAATATTATAAGAAAACTCATATCTGATGACAAAGACACTCAACCGAAAATAGCTGCTTTTATGTAGTTAGGTCAGGCGTATGGTCAGGCGTATAAGAAATAGAAAACACTTCAGTGTTTTCCATCAAGTTATGCCGGAGTAACACGAGTCCAAGTTTGGGAGAACAAGAAATAATTGTGGTAGCACGAGCCGAAGACGAGTATTTCCATAGCTATTTCGCTTTCTCCCAAACTTGCACAAGTGTTACCATAACTCAATGGAAAATACAAGAAATGTCAAATGATTTTTCTTTTCTTTATTTTAAAAAATATTATAACATTTTGAAAAATCAACAGATTTTCTTCCATACAAAGTCTTATAATATCAATTTGATGACCGAAATACTCGAACTGCCTAAATACTAACTGTCAGCTTGGGTTGCCTGTGGCAGGCCAAGCAAGTTTTTGGCACACAGTCGTGAAGCACACAGACTGCCCAATTTCGGATTTCTGGTGAAGGAAGGTGCTGTTTTGCAGTCTCACACCCAACTCACCAGCTCAACACAGAAACAAAGCTTCTGCAACTTTGCTTGACGTTTGCACCAATCAGCAGTTTGTCCTACATGCATTAAACTTACGAAACCCAGATCAGTGCAGATTTATTTCAAAATTGCATGTGTATTTCAAAAAACAAGCAACAAGTTTCTTGACAGTCACAGAACTGGGTGCTTTTTTCATTACAGGCAACACACCACAAATGTACAAGTCTGTATAGTCTGTATATTTTTATATTATCCATTGTCATCTTCCATTTTCAAATGTTTCCTTCAACAAGTTGTCTTGAAAGTGTCTTACTTCTTTGGCGGTTTCCATGCCTCGATCTTTGGCAGTGTAGTACTGTACGGTACATATTCTTTGTTTGTTCCTGTGGTATTAACCCACCGGGGCTGTGCAAACTTTCGCTCTATCGCTGGTACCTTTGTTGGTGGATCATCAGTAATATTATGCAGCCATCTGTGCCAATCTGAGGGGACCTGACTTGCATCAAAAGTCAGCCTGTCCACATACGGGTACTGGACAAAACGATTTCGCCCCATGAAGTACGTGTTGTTCTCGTAATATTTGTTCCCATATTTATCAGTTCCAACTAGTGTCCCTACACGTACATTCCCTTCTCTTAACAGGCGGAAAAATGCGCCTTTCCATCCACCAACACTCCGCAGAATCGCCAGTTGTTCACGTATAAAGGACATCTTCTTCGGCCTTCAACGCAAAACAAAATGGCGAACGTAAAGAAACAACGACCGCTGTGACCTATGGGTAAACAAGAGGGAGCCTGGGTCGAGTTGAGCCATCGCGCATCAAAAGGGAACAACCAGCGGTGTGCTACAGCATGGCGGACGTTGAAGAAGCGTGAATTTGGAAAAGTTTGGAAGCAAAATACAAGTTTTTCTTCTTCGTTAAGTTTTTAGGAGGAAATCAAGGCTCAAAAATGGTAAGCCAACATAATTACGTGGCTTTCAATGGACTAGTATTTCACATTTCTAACATGTTTATGTGTCTTTGCAGGCACGAAACGCGGAGAAGGCTATGTGAGTACTTGATACGAACTTTCTAAATATTCTATTTATTCTTGCTGTTCAGCTTCAAATTCCAATCTACAAACTCCTATCTTCTTCATACCAACATTTTTAATCATAATATTTCCTGTACTGCAATGCAGGACGATGCTGTCTCGTTGGTACGATCTGCAGAAGAAGGAGGCAGGCCTTACGATAAAGGTATAAACTTGTATTGAAATTCGTATATATATACGAATATATACATCGTATATATATATACGAATATATATATCGTATATATATACTTATACTCGTATACTCGCCATTGCTGTCAGAGTGGATAACTCAGTTGCTTCAGTATCTATAGACTGTAGAATCTATCAGCAGTCCGAGTAAATACAGAACTTTATAGCATTTTAGACTGCACAATAGACGTGATTTTCAAAGTTTCTTAGGAGAGGGGGGGGGGGAGTCAGGACGAGGAACCCACACTTTGCATCTCTTCCCTCGCGCCACGACTGCCCCTGGGCCCCTTATGGAAGTTCCGAAAGAGAAAACTGACATCACATTTTAAAGGTAAATCCCCAGGGAACAAGGATAAGGAAACTGAATAAAAAATAAAACCCTTGACAGTCTAATAGCCAACTGGTACTCCCCGCCATTTCCCGAATTTTAACCCATCAACTTTGTATATGATTATTATTTTAATGTACATTTACCGAACACCAGCAAATGAGATGATTAGCTGATCATGTTTGCATGTTTTTAGTTTTTTTTTCTGGAGACAGCAAGTCGGACCACATATGGTCAACACGTGCACCACGCTGAGTTTATAGTCACATAATGGTCGAAGTGGGAAGGAGTTCGTCTGTACGTGCACTTAGTCATTAACTTTTAAGATAATATATGATCATAAATAATACAATCTAGCGCAAAGTTTAGTGACAAAAGAACATGAGCATTATAGGTCATTAACCGAATAAGTTGTTAGGAATAGATTAATTATAGAGCTTTGCACGCCATTTCCACTCGCCTATTAAATAATATAAAAAATTAAACGGTAATAAAGGGAGGTTTTGGTCATTATTTACCAGATGGCCAGCGCGATAAGTTTTTCATTACATTAAGGAATTGAAACTAAGAAAATTAAAGCAGCCGAGGCTCGAAACCATCTGTAGAAAGGCAGAAAAACACTAGAACTGTTACATAGGTTATCTGCGAGAAAGCTTGCAGCAAAAAAACCTTTCCATTCCTCAAAGCATACCGCTTCCCATGTTAATATTTATAATTGTAGATGTTGACACAAAGGACATTTGCAAGTTTAATAATATTCAACTTTAAAACTTGTCTTAATTCACGATTCAGAAGCCAGTTAATAATACGATATTGAAATCTTTCAATAAAACTCTTGCAGTTTGTGGCTTGGTTTGAACTGACAGCTATTTTGCAAAACTGTTTTAGGTTCTGTAGATATTTTAAACTGATGGTTTGCATGGACAGCTGGTGCAAAATTTATACAACCGTCTTGGTTTAGAGAGATTAGTGACAAAATGCATTGATATTAAAATAAAGAGTTCAAATATTCATATACCAGTTTAAAATACGCATTTTCTTTTTAAAAATAGCTCTGAGAACAAGCTCATCTGACATTTCACACCCCTGAACAAAGTTTCAAGTCACTTCCTATGCGGCAACGTCAGGCAATATTCGTACTGTAATTGTAAACGTGCTCCATAAAAAGTATCTTATTTCCTTCGCTCAAATTTGCATTTTGATTCGATGCCCAAGCTTTGTCATGTCGTCAAGTCTGTTTTACTTTGTATTTCGAACAAACAGGACAGTCAACATAGTTTTTGGAAGGTACTTACGAAATCATAGTGTTTTTTTTTCTGAAAATGTATCAAATCATCTGCTCTCTAATGCGTAACTCTAAATCAACTCATTACTCTAACTTACTTTGTATTAACTGAACTCCGATTAAAAAGTGATCAACAGATAATTGACTTACCAGCTCCATTAGACGGCGAAACTTGTTCCTTGTACTTGTCTAACAGGTCAACAAGTTTAAGGTTCTTGGCTTCAACTAGCAGCTTCCTCATAAACGCCAATTTCCTCTCAGTAACGAGCCCCCTTTTCTTCAAAGCTGTTGTTAACTGCTGCCCCGTATCGAGATATTGTAATGTTTCACGATTCATGTGCCCTTGCAAGAGGTGCTTCATAGAACGGATCTCTTCGGTTTCCAGAGCCTTGCCTATTGTGAGTAGAAGGGTAGAAAAGGGTGTGCTTTGTTCTAACGCCTCTGTCATGCTGTGGCATAAGGCAAGAACAAGCTTAATGGGAAGTTTGAGTTATAAAGTATCTCAGACGAAGTTTTGTTCAACGACTTCTTTTAGTCAAATTCCTTCATTGTAGCGTATACTGTGACAAATTTACATAAGCGTTTGCTCTCGTTGCTTAGTGAAGACATAAAGACAAAGACACGCATCAAGAGTTTTGAAAACATTTGTTTAAAAGGTCTATTAACAGTAATTAGGAAGACATTAGCAACAGACAAAACTGACAAATAAATTAAAAAATAAATTATTTCTTAGTTTCTGCTTGCATTTGATATGTTAGCTCTGAGTATTTCTCGGATGGCAAGCAAACTCCTGATAATTTATAGCGACATCATTTTTTAATTAATAAAAAATGCTGGAAAATTGACCGGGATTACAATACAGTACAATAAATGTACATAAAATTTAAATAGAAGAGAGTGGCACATATTACACAGAGGATCTTTCATGGCTGTGCGAAAATACGGCTTTTATCTTTGACATGAGAAGATAAAAGCCGTATCTGCAAACAGCCATGTAAGTTTCTTTTTATCATATGAAAATCCATAAGAAAAACCAACTTCTGAGCCAGCGAACAAGAAAATCATATAAAAATCCATAATTTCTGAGACAGCAAACAAAAAAAGCATAAAATAACCAACGATATTTTTTATGTACAAAGATATGACTTTTCTCAGCACTTTTAATACAAGGTATCTTATGGATTTTGATATGATAAATAACGTTTTCTTTCGAGTGGCCATCATATAACACAGAAAGAAAAGATAATATTACAATAATATTTTGAGGCAATAATACCAATATGTTAAAATGGACAAGAAAAACTACAACAAACAAAATAATGGGAGTTGATATGGTTATCAGTAATTACGTCTTTCGTCGTGGAAGATTTCAGCTGACATTTTGAGTGCTAGCCTTTCATCTGTGGCCTACTCGCCGACATCGGAAACTTTATAGTTTTGTAGAAACTAGTCTGAAGAGTTTACACCAGACTAACATGGTTTTCTAAAGTTTCACAACCTATAATAGATAAAATGCTGACATTTGGAAATACAGACTGTACCTCGGCTTGCCTAGACATATGAACGAATGCACTTACTTTTCGTTCACATTTGCCTGCAAGAAATACACAAGACTTTGCGGCGATTAAACTGTAAATTATTGAGATGCGTCTTGCTGATAAATAGTCTTGTGGCGGTTCTGATAAGCCTGCATGAGATCGAGTGCCACGGTACTAAATCATATATCCATCATAAGGAAAACATGGAAAAATATATAAAAATACTAGTAATAATACCAATAATAACAGCCTACTGTCCCTCCCTCTTCAACAAAAGATTCTACCTCCTTACACCCACCTCTCGTGCCC
>JANVCK010070779.1:0-12301 GCA_026546655.1 Epizoanthus illoricatus | reverse complement strand
CCGTAATTACTTTCGTACATGTTATTATCGGGTGTCATTCACAGAAATCACCCGCGCGTGTAATGCAGTTAGGAGACGCCAGAACTCGCTCCAATAGACTATGACCCCAGGGGCATTCTTTTCCTTCTCGTTTATTTTTTCTCGCCTCGCCCCCTCCCCTCTTTCCTCGCCCGACGGATTGCCCCTGGGTCTCCGAGGATGAGCAACATATTAACATGTAGTTGTCTGTTCAATTGTAACTGACAGGGCGGGAAACTTTTACTGGCCTCCGATATCAGACACCTAGCTAAAGATTGTAAGCCTGAGCAATGTTTTGAGTATTTTGCATACAAACTCTTTTGGTGGCAAAGAACTGAATGTGAATTTGTGATGTACCGTTGGCAGATATTGGGCCCTGTAGTTTGGGAGAGGCGATATTTTGATCAGCAGAAAAACTGACATTTTCGTAAATATCTCCGAGCGGCATTACAGTAATTCGGCAACGGATTTTGTCACAAGTTTTAACGGTAACAGAAAGAAAACGGTTGCAGTTTTGGCGTACAATTGCCAGTTAATAAAGAGTTTTAGCATGGTGTATACCGCGAACGGGAAACATCAGGTATAGCCGTCTGCTGTTTGCCGTAGGTCCGCTATCTTTGTTTGGTTTGAGCTTCGCGTAAACGCGGTGCTGTTAAACGTGAAAACAAACCTCGTGTAAAAAACGGAGACGGCGCCGAATGGTAAACGCGCCAAAACTTCAGGTGATTGTGATCACCCCTGCCGTTCGCGGGAGACTGAATTTACGCGGTGGTTAAACTCTCTAAACAATGAAAATGGCAGCCTTGGGGTTTTTTTTATCGCAATATCTATTATACTATCTTACTGTTTCCTAGAAAACTGGGAAGGGAGTTTATGAACTGAAAGAGAGTGTCACTTATATGAGGGATGTTATTGGCCTATTCTGATTCCATATTCTAGGGTTCTTAGCTTTTGGTCTTAGTTTTTACGAAGTATGGTGTTTATAGATACTTTCGGTATGATAAATAATGATAAATAGTGAAAAATAGGGCCTTTTAGTTTTACAGTTTTTTTAGTTTTCGATTGCGGCCTTAGTTTTTGCTCTTAGGCGTTTGTTCGCTT
This sequence comes from Epizoanthus illoricatus, assembly GCA_026546655.1. Classification (NCBI taxonomy): domain Eukaryota; kingdom Metazoa; phylum Cnidaria; class Anthozoa; order Zoantharia; family Epizoanthidae; genus Epizoanthus; species Epizoanthus illoricatus. Next base: position 11,182 of record JANVCK010070779.1, on the reverse strand, counting down.
TGTTTTCGAGGATCTTCGTTTTCGAAACAGCTGCAGCTTACATCGACATAGCTTCGGCTTGGACTTTAGTAGTTCACTCTTACAATACAAAACTTGGTTCTAAATCCTCCCTTTTTATTCCTCGTGTGAGAACGAATTATGGTAAATTCAATATAAGGTATTTGGGAGCTCAAATTTGGAACTCTATAGATGAAGAAATAAAACGTTCTAAAAAGACCTAGTTTGTTCAAGAACGAGTCTGAACTTTCAACTCGACTGAATTTTTGCTTTTTTGTCTTTTTCTCCTTTTCCTTTTGATTTCCTTTACTATACATAACCTTGTAATTATATATTTTGTATATATGAGCGCCTATTTCTTGTATATGTCTATTATTTTGTCCCTTTTGTACGTGACTGCTATCAGTTCACTGTAAATTAGTTTGTTCGTGTCACCTAGCTCCATCAGCTTTCTTTTAGTTATTTTCTAGGTGACCAATACCCTTGTGTATGTTATAATATCTTTTCTTTTTTTACACTATTGTATATTTTCTGGGTATGAATATAAACCTGTTGTTGTTGCAATTATTGTTGTTGTTGTTGGGGTGTCATGGGTCGTTTCAGACTCGAAGATGTTCCTTCAGGGAACAGTTGTGAAGGTATTGTTTTGTTTCTTTAGTCAGCGTAGCGACGCAAAAGTGAAAGGGGAGGGGGAAAGGTGGCGCAGAAAAGGAATAGTGGAGAAGACCCTACCTACCCCCCTCCCGTTTCTCTCTAGTGTCGCTACCCTGGCTGTGTTTTTTCCAATGGGCAGCATGAGTTGCTACCTTTCATATATGCATATATTCACTATCACAGTTGTCTCGATTCATATTTTAGGGGGCCGTTAGATGCAGTGTGGTCTAAGTCAATTTCATTGTTTTTTTATAAGATCGAAGCTTGGCTAAGACTATGCATTGAAAGCTGACATGGTCCAACATTCAAAGCGACAGTGAAGTGTGGCTTAGCTGCTGAAAAGGTACTAAGGGGCTGACCATTTGATTTTGTGTGGGGAGGGGGAGGAGTGGAAGAATTTGTTAAAAAAAACTTGCACGAGCCGAAAAGCCAAAAAGAAATTGCACGACACAAAATTATAAAGACAAAGAGAGGGAAAAGCGACCAGTCTTTCTGAAGAGAGGGCGGCAAAACCTTTGCTGGCCTTCCATATTATGGACATCTTTTGGTTGTTAAGCTCAAAATTTGCATACAAGCTCTTTTTAAGGCAAAGAACAAAATATCAAATTCGCAGCTACGGTACATAAATATAGATATAGGCCATGGGAGAGATGATATTTTACTCAGCAGCAAAACTAACATTTTCGTAAATAAGGTTTTGTCATAAGTTTTGTACAACGGTAATCGGGGTAATGGAAAGAAAACGCTTACAATTTTGACATTTCTGACCCATTCGAATTCATTTTGCATCCACCTGCACCCCTTCCTGCATCCTGAACTTGGCGGGAACTATGTTCACGTGATCATAGTTATAGTTTCCAGATCTCCCACGGTCATATTCACTTTTGGGCGCCATTTTTGATTTATCGCGATCATTCGACAACTAATAATTTTAGATCGTTGCGAAGGGCAAATTCATGTAAAAGCGAAGGGATCAAGATGTCCAATGAACAAATTTTTGAAGTAAGTCTTAAATCTTATGTATACGTCCTGTCTGTGTACTTTCATATGACCATATCCGCGGGCTATTTGTAATTTTTTCAAGGAACCGTTTATCACTCGTCAGCGTTGGCAAATATGCATTATAAAGCATTTTAAAAAGTATATAATAAGTTTGATTGCATGTTCAGTACTTTTTCGAATCAGAAATCTAATGTTATAGTTGTAAGAAGGGGATCGATTTCGATCAAATTTGATTTGAGTAACTATTGATCTGGCTTCGATTTCATTTTATAAGATTTGAACGAACCATCTGTTTTTAAAATTTGTTTTCCATGATACATCATATGCAGACAATGATTATTGATATTATAAACAGACAGTCTGACATTCACCGATTGACGAGTTTGGTGCTTTGCAGTGCAAAGTTAGCTGGTATCGCGCGATTTCAGTTAATATCCGGGATATCTTGTTGTTGTTGTTGTTCATTAATTATTGCTGGCAAGCACTCGAAACGTCGGCCAGCATGGGCAAAAGCTTCTATCCTCACGGCTGAAACACACTACGTAAACTTTTAGTTGATAAATAACTCTTCTACAGATTCTAGTAGTATTTGGCGAACTCACGCAGAAATTAATGGTGTTCCAGCGTTTTAATAAATATACTTGGGGGGGGGGGGGTCCCTGGAGTAAACCTACATAAGATGATTAACATTTTGAGCCCTCTTCCCTAGGTCCTACAGCCACGTGTATATCCATATAGAAGTTGATTGACACGTTACGGGGGAGAGGGGTGGGAGGGAGTATACAGAATGCCAGATTTTGTTTGTTCAGATTTTAGTTTTTAAATATACTTTTCACTGACTTGTGCTGTAGCGGATTCAGATTTGGACAAGATTTTAAACAAGAGTTTGGATTTAAGCAAAGATAACTGCAGATTGACAGATCCCGATTTGGCCATCAAGATGCAGTGGATCAGTGGGTTTACATACCCTGTTTCACACCCCCTCCACATAGTACTAGTGTCTATGAACAGCAACTGCTTTCTTTTATATTTTTGTCAATAATATTAAAATATGCACCAGTCAGAGTAAATCCCAACAAATATTATGTATGTCTCCCAGTGAAGGATTGGAATACTGGGAACTTTAACTTTGCATGCTGGAAAAGTTGGTAAATAATCCTGCCCATGGGATATCTTTGTAGCCCCTGTCAGGGGTCCAAAGGCAGCAAATTATGTCCAATTTCCAAGCTTTTTGACTTAGTAGTTATTTCCCTCTGGCTCTTTATATATAGGTCGAAAAAATTCTTGGCTGCCGAAAGGTACATGGAAAGACGGAGTACCTCATCCGATGGAAAAGCTTTGGTCCTGAAGAGGACTCTTGGGAGCCACAAAGCAATCTTGTCGGTTGTCAAGAATTGTTAAAAGCTTTCAAGATGACTCTGGAAGCAAACAAGAGTCAAAGTCCTCAGGTAAAACAGACACTAGTGTCAGCCGAAAAACCTCTTGAGGTAAAAGTTAATACAAATACATGTACTAGTACTATGCATAGTCTCAGAGACTGTTTCTTCTCAGCAAGGGCACATTCTTAAAATTCAGAATGAGGGTGGTGAGAAAGGGGGTGTAAGGGGTTTTTGCAGAAAAATTTATAATTTGTAACATCCAATTATATTTTCCTTAGTTAAATGATTAGCAGGAAATTCCTGCCAATAAATTTATATGGCTTGACTAGTGAATAAAAGTCTTTATCTGTAAAGGATCATTTTGTATTACCTGTATGTAAACTAAAGATGCAAAATAATATTATGTTGTGATTGATATTTTCAGTTCACTAAAGTTAAAACTCCAAGAAAACAAGGACGAACTGTGATAAAAGAGGAGAAAGAGGATTACAGGATACTCCATCGTAAGACACAACCAGAACCACATATTCCTATCGGTAAGCAGGTTTGGTAGCCATGAAAGTCCTTAAATTTTTATATCTGAAATTAACTCTTCAAAAGTCGATGAATTTTCTAAAAACTTTCCCAAGTTCATGAAAAGTCCTTAAATATTTTTTCCATAATATCTGTCAAAGAAACTGGCATTTATTGTTGGTGACTGGTGCCAGGGAAGTAATTTAATTGGTTTTATTCTGTATTGATAAATGTCTGATTTGAGCTATTTCCTGGCAAACTTTTAATTATTAATATTTTAACTATATAACAATGCTTTGTTTCTTTCAGATGAGAAGAGCTTACCCCAAGTCTCCAGTGGATGCCCTGTTTTACAACGGAATGCATTTGGTTTTCTCCTTGTTTTGTCCATGATTGTTATTGTAATCATTGTATTTGGGTCACGGATCCCTGGGGTGGAAACATAATAGAAACAGTGAGAATAATCTAATGCGGAGCAAGGGGGGCCAGGGGACCATGGCCCCCCAATTCTCAGGCCAAGTATGGATTTTCTAAAATATTAATTCCTCGTTTACCAAAAAATTGATGCAAAAACACTGCTAAAATGCAGGAAATGGTGTTTCAGAGGATGCAATTTCTCAAAATTTCCCCCAGGGGACCATGCCCCCAGACTCCCCTAGTAGCTTGCACCTTGAGAAGGTTCACTTTCTGCTCCCCCCCCCCAATGTGCACCACCTTCCACCAGCCCTGTAGTACCTAAGTATTTAACCAGGGTATACATAATATATCACCATATTTCTTCTCTTCACATTTAGTAACGAAATAAGTGGTTAACATATTAGAAATGATCTGACATCTACAGAAAATGTTCTTGATGAATCATCAAATTCTCCAACCTAGTTTCATAAACAATGCAATATGGAACCTAGTAAGGAGAATTTGGCAACTTAATAGCTGGTATGTTTGGTGTTTAAAAGGCTAGCATATTTAATTTAAACTGGCTCAGTATGATGCCCAGAGATGTTCTATTTTATCTGGCCATTAATTTTACCAGTGTACAGCTATTTGTAAGTAGGTCTTGTCAAATTTTCATAACATATAAATTAGGTACTTTATAACTTTTAGTTTTTGAATGTAATTATAATTTCAAGCCTAATAATTTTTAATATTTGAAAAAAAGAATACTGTAACTGGATGCAGGGAATCAAGTCAGCATGTTCTTAAACAGAGTGTCTGTCAACACAACAGCAAGTGATTGTTTCTAATAAATAATGAGGGAGGACAGGGGTGTTGAACATTCTGCATCTTTCTCATCCTCTTTCCCTACCCTAATCCTCACTGCAATGCAGTCCCTTTGAACAAGAAGTGACATGATTTGCTATTTAGGAACTTCCTTATTTATTGTGCAGGGTAGGAGGAGAAACTAAATCAGGTTAAATTTTTTCATTGGCCCCCCTTGAGGTAATCCAATTTTTTTCAAGGCCCCCTCCCCTTCACAGGCAGCCAAGACAAATTCAGAGACCCCTCTAAAATTTAAAAGCCCTTCCCACACATACAACAAAATTTCAAAGGCCCCCCCAATTTCTCCTCCTGCACCCCCTTCACGATAAATAATGAATGGTCCCATATTTCTTGCTTCCTACCATTCACACTCATGCCTGTCATTAATTTCCCAGCCCTATGCCCCCGCTACCCCATCTACTCTCAATGAGTATTTTATTCTGGAAAATATGTGTTATTTTACAATGATTTTTTGCCACACTTTGAATATATTGCAGTACAAGTTATTTGATATTTTATGAATCTGTAAATTATATTTTAGTTTTACTAGAACTATGTCAATAATAGCATTAATTATTTTAATAAAATGCAGGCATTCTTATTAAAAGTTTATTGTCAAGTGTATGTGTTGCTTGAAAATATATACTGTAGCAATTAGTATTTTGATCAGTACAACCTAGAGTTTATTCAAGCTTATTGTTTTTCACTGTTTTCTCCTTTTGCTTTTCTTTTTATTCTTTTAAAATGCAAAAAAGAAAAGGAAGAAGAAAACAGAGAGAAACAATGCTGATTTACACAAGCAAAGCTGTCAAATTTTACTACTGTAAATTCCAGATGGCCATTTAATAAATCAACATAATTTAACATTCAACAAAGTGCCATGGTAGCATTGCTGAAATAACAGTGTGGTTGTATACCTTGTGACATATAATTATATAATTAGAATTCAATCCCTCAGCTTCTGAGGATGGGGCTGTACCTGACATAATTTATGAACTGATCAAACCTTCAAACCCCCCACCAGGCATACCCCGGGCATTTAATGCATTTCTGTGCCCGGGCAGTAGGCAAGTTGATGTTGGTGGTTGCCCCATGGGTGGGGAATTTGACATGGGAAGGGAGTTGAACAAGTTGTCTCAATTTCATGTTGCATGCCTCGTGATTTCCTCGATCGAAGTTGCTGGTCGAGATTATTCAAGGACTCGAATTGCACAAGCTTTGCAAGTTGAAGCTCTTCTCCATCTTTATATACTTCGAGTTTTTCCGCTTACTTCAAACACACTACGTACAGCGATAGGAAAATACTGTATCTAATTTTCAAGATATTTAAAGTTCTGTAGTGAACTCCATTTTAATCTTTATTTACGAAGACTCTTTTTGTTGGCTCTTCATACACTCTCCACTACTGAATAACAATTTCCAAGGTCCCGGGGTGGGGCATTTAATCACTTAGCATTGCTTTGGAATAGGGCATTTGAACAACATTTTTGTCCTGGGAGTGGGGAATTTAAACAAACAAGGCTTCAAAAGTTCAAATGCCCGGGGGGGGGATGTTAAAGCTTCGATTTAATCAGTACATTATTATATTGTGGCAGTGGAAATTTGCCAATTGCCCGATTTCGCAGTGACATGGTCGTTCTTCAATATAATAAATAACAAACAATTTGTTTTGCTGATAGAGGTTTACACATGTCACACTGATGGCAACTGAGAGCACTGTGACAGCGGTGGCAGCGACGGCGATGGCTGTGCCAGCAGATTGATGATTTTGAAGAGATTTTGATTTTTTAATGAGTTTTGGGTAAATTAGGAATTGGGGTTAATAATTAATAGATACACACCAACAAAATGTCGATATCTGGGGTTGTTAGTCAATGCATTTTTGGTGCGTCACAGTCACTTTTTTCTCCTTCAAAACACTAACTACACTAAAATTCTAACTGTATAAAGTCCACCTTAATAGAAGAGATTTCAGCGATTGAGAAAACAATGCAAACTTCTGAAAAAGACCAAGAGATAAACAAGCTGAGAATTTGAAATTTATTTATTGAGAACAATACTTTTCATCATAGTTTTATACACAAAAAAATAACAAAACTAATTTTTCCATATGTTCCTGTTTCCATAAACTGAAAAATAGGGTCAACTTAGTGAACAGAAATTATTGTGGCAATTATACATTTTTGCAATAGTGCGAAAATCGCAAAAATTAGTTGCCGTGAAAATTGTAGCCTTGTGCCTCTAATAATGACGTTTCCGTCTCCAAAGCTATGCCACAATGCAACTTTCTCCCATGTTTTTTGTACAATACCATATAGCAGGTACTGATTTCGTTTTAGAGACCATGCGGAGACAAAATAGGACGTGTATGTAACTCTTTCTTGTATATTAAACACATCAACTGATCATTAGCAGTCAAGGTAACCATGTCAGTTGACATGTCAAAACTAAAAAAAAATTTCCTCTCCCTTTTTGTGAAAATTACTCTTCGCAGAAGTAAGATACCATCTGGATCCAAAAACAAGCATTGGATCATGGCCATAACTTTTTACCCGGCGGCGCGCGCGGTGATTTTTCTTTGTTTACTTCCACTTCCGGCTCCTTTGTTGCCTCGTTGTGGCGTGACCTTTGTTTCCTGTCAACCATGGCGCCAATTCAATCGAAGTTCCACCGAGCTGATTATTTATTATTCACGAAGGAAAGACTGCCTGTGAACGTCGTGGAATTTTGTGTTACCCATTGTTTGGGCTTCTTTTGAACGGAGTACGTGAAAATGTGAGTTTCTTTGCAGAATTTACAATACAGTTCTGGAAAAGTCAAGTCAAAATTTGGGCAACGCAATGGATGAGTGAATTCATTTGAAAACAGAGATAATAATACGACTGTGTTTTGAAGACAACTTTGTGCTACGTTTTCAGATTTCTTGCTTGAATCCTGCGAGTACCGGCTTCTAAAGAGACGAATTTACTGAGAATTGATTATTTGCATTGACTTCGATTAAATCCACTACGTTACATTTGTCGACAGCGCTTTCTTTCAAGGCGTCGAGCCATATAAAATTGTTGGAGTTGGCGTGACCGATTGAAGCGGTATAGTTAATTCTGGAACACACATTACCACTACAAACGCCGGACAATTTCGGTTTCAATTTATCAAATTTACACAATGTCTGCAGTCTCGAGCACGAAGCACGATGATTCCCCAGTCAGAGAGGATGCATCAGGTCATGACATTTCTCAGAGCTTGTCCCAATCATCGAGTTCTTCGTCGCAACGCTCATCACAAGGTAAAGTTCATTTCTTGTTCGTTTGTGAATGTGATTGTTGTTGTTTCCATATATATTTAAATTATTTCATTTATAACTATAGTGATGTGCGACTTGTTTGTAAATCTCGTTACTTGATCTGGCTATTATTTATCGTAGAGCAGCAACGCAAAGCTTAGCTTATTTCAGATTTTAACAAATCGAATAATTTGCGAGGTGAATCTGATGAAAGACAAGAAGCGAGTTGGATATTGTATGCAATTGTTTGCACTGGTTGTCAAGTTTTCTTGCTCATTCAGTCAAGTTTTACCTACGGAAAATAAAAGTTGGGAACCTAGAGATTTACGGTAAACAACAGTCTTTCTACATTCACCATAAATGACTGCAAGCGTCCCTTGCAAAATGCAAACCTATTAAAACGATCACTGAAGCGGGTTATTTCACCATTACCGTTGGTGGTTGAGTATTTCGTGATATTTTGTCTATTATTAACATTCTGGCATGAAAGTAATGGAAAGGCAAAACAGCAGTTGGTCGTTCAAAACAGAATTTCTGGAAGTGAGATTTTCATCAGTCAGAAAATCTGCAGTCATAAACCCAGATTCTAAGGAAAGGGGTATTAATAGTTTTATTTTGACGTTGAAAATTGTCGAATTAACATTTGTTTTTGACTTTCTGACACCGCATGTGTTCAGTGTTGCATTTATTCAAATTTGCATATTTGAAGAAATTTATTGTTGAAGGAGCTTTCTGTCACACAACATATGTTTTTGTAATTAAAATCAACAAGATCCAAATGTTGTAAGAATATCTTTTTATTTTTATAATTTAATAGTTATAATAACACCGAAATCTAGTAGATTGCAAAAGGTCACATCTTTCCAAATTACTATTAAAAATAACATTTGTTATATGTTGCAGATTTGCTTTTTGAGAAATGTACTACTGAAACTGCTATTTGGAAGCAATACTTTGACCAATGTTTTAATTATTGTTTTGTTATTCAAGTTTCATACATTGTACAAATCCTTAGACTTTGATTGTCCAATTGTACCATGTAATCATATGATGGTACTTTCTGATCATGATAACAGCTGATCGAAGCACAATACACAGAAAGGTTTGCATTTTACTAATTATCATGTCAGCCATGTCTCTTTAATTAGGCCAACAAAAGTTGATCTCGCGTTTGCATTATTCTTAAATATTTTTCTTTCATCAAAATTACTGTCTTGACAGAAGGTACATACAAAACCTGGATCAGAACAGCAGGAAGTGGTTATGATTTTAGGGTTAAGATTACGGTTAGGGTTAGAGTTAGGGTTAGTTTTAGGGTTAGTGTTAGGGTTAGGGTTAGAGACAGTTAAGATTAGGTATAAGGTTTTGCTTAGGGTTTAATTGATCGGATCCAGGTTTTACTTCCGGCTGTTCCATTCCGGGTTTTGTACCCGCCAGTCCTCTTGATGCATCGTCTCCGTGTGAAAGGCTAGGCTCTTCAGTCTTGGCACCACGAGAACCTGCCACACATGGTCCATGTCCATAACATTTGATAAAAGGATAAAATAATATTAAAATTATAAATAAATACAAATCTAAGCAGAAAATAAGTGTTATTTTGTGACAAATCCTTTATCAATTTTCAAGAAAAATTACTCAGTTTATGAAATTACACATGTAGAAATTATCATCTCAATATTTACATATATAAATATTAAGGTATATGGATGGACATACAAGAAAGCCAGAAATGTTATGCTGCAGACACACTTGCTCATGGCAAAGGAGCTGTGACTGTGCTGAAACAAAGTTTTGATCAGATGTATGATCATTTGTAGTTTTGTGATTCAAGCAGTCCTTTTAATATAATGAAAAATGAATTTTTTCATGCAGTGCCTAAAGCCCATGTGGCCGCAGATGAGAAACATGAAATCAACTTGCATTGGTCTTAGCAACATTTATTGTTTTCTTAAAATTCTGCAATGGAAATATGTTGTTTTTCACTTTTTCCTTTCCTGATGTAGTAGTAAGTGGCATTTGATTAATGAATTCCAGTCAGCCACACCGGTACCACTGACATTGCACCTGTTCAATTCCAGTGTTGTGTCTTGTCTCAGGTTGTTTTGATGCAATATATTTTGCGTTCAACCATATAGATATTAAAATATTGAAACTTGTTAATAAAGTGTTAATAGCGAAGTACTGACACTTTCTGTACAACTTTTTTTAAATTGCTAATGCCTTCATCTGTCCTTCATCTCATTCATATAAATACATTTAATTCATCCAAAGGCATGTAATTTCTTAAGTACAAAGAATATATGTGTGTAAGAGTGTTTTAATTTACCCTCAAAGTATTATATATGTATAATTTTGTATAGTTCAGGTAATATTTGCCAGGAAAATATGCACCTGTAGGTACGGTGGTATAGGTAGCTTAAGTAATGGATATCTACCAACAGACCTGTCAACTCTATCCTGATTTTGTTGGGTGTCTCCTGATGTTTACCCAGAAAAATTTGAAGATCCCAAATCTCACCTAGTTTTTCAAAATATCTGAAACTAAATAAAGTCAAATGTAAGTTTGATCCAAAGGGAAAAATTATGACGAGAAACCTGTTAAAAATATCCTTTTTTAGCCCTCAGCTTATGAAAAATGCTAGAAGTTTGTTTTCTTCTCAATAAAACAGTACTGTGAACGAAAAAGTCTAATTGCTGCCTGCACATATGTGGGTGCATCTTGCATCTCCAAGAGGAATATAAGCAAGTGTCGAGAAACAGTATTTGAGAATTCTGAATTTGTCAAGAGTTGGTTTAGTTCTCCCCTTTGTGCCTGTGGATACGATGCCTCAGTAGCTCAGTGGTTAGAATGCTTGCTATGTGATGGGGGTGTCGTAGGTTACATTCCCACTCAAGGCAGTTTGGTTTTTTCTTCACATGTTTCTCAGCCCACTACAGTAGGTAGGTAGGTAGGTATGGTAGGTATGTGTTGGGCTAATTGTCAATCCTTGCAGCCGGTTGTCTTCAGTTGCACCTAGCATGTCATGATGACAAAGATGATGATGATGATGATGATCATGATCATGATGACAAAGTAGGGGAGGTGGGGGGGGGG
>JANVCK010070668.1:0-12303 GCA_026546655.1 Epizoanthus illoricatus | reverse complement strand
GCCTCCCCCCCCCCCATATATAGTAGGCCCATCTATTTGCTAACACAAACAATATTCCGGTTATAAGTCTAAACAACAATAATATTTTTTATTTACTTTATGAATTTTTGATAAAATTTATACTAAAATGTTATCCAATCTAACTTTAACTAAACACTTCTAGAAAAGCAACAGCATCACTTGCTAAAGCACTTAACGACATCCAGCAGAATTTCTTAAATGCACCCAGCGGGTATCATTAGCAACTGTGTAATAAATGTGAGCATGAGCACTGCTCGCAGATTTCACATGCTACGAAAATGGACGGAAGTCTCAAAATATTAAGTGCTCTACTGATTGCGGCGTTTACTGGGATAACCAACGGCGAGAAACACATCGGTTATAGATCAGCATATCTTGAGAACGATGGAGAATATTATTTATCTGTCGGTGAAATGGTTATTCGTTCAGTACTGCTCCCAGAGTCCGTTCTGTGTGGTCTGAAGTGCGTAAGGGAGCCTTCATGTCTTTCATTGAACGTGGCAGTTAACAGGGACGCCAACGGACAGATTTTGTGCGAGTTGTTAGCCACAAACAAGTACAAGCACGCCAAACGCTTGCATCCCAGCAACATCTTCCACCATTACAGCATATACGTAAGTGTTACCATGTCAAATCTAAGATTAGAGAACCGAAGCGCGAGTAAAGTCAGGACGTCTCTCTAACACAGCACAAGAGCAACATCTTGCATGATGGTCAGGGCAGCACTGAGCGACAAATATTTTCAGGAGCACAAGAACATCGTGTTTGTCTTGCTGCTACCTCCTGACTGGGGCCACTCCTCCCTGTTCACACATAGCTAACTCTCTCGTACTTGTTTTGTGCTTGCTTTGTACTTGTATTGTGTTTGTCTTGTTCTTGTATCATGCTTGTATGGTGCTTATTTTGTGCTTATTTTGTTTTTGTTTTTTACTTGTTTCGTGCTTGCGTTATTGCCACGTCATTCAGGTATAGGTAAGGAGCCGATTTTGGGAGGGCGCTCTTCCTTTCGATGTCATTTTACTTATTCCCGTTTCAAACGGTCGTATTTCTGCAATTGAAACAAAAGAATTTCCGCTTGGCTGGTGCGGTAACTTTGATGTGTTTGAATTCGACACGACAAAAGTGCGACCGTTTGAAACGGGCCTTAGAAACATGCAGTTCGAAATTACAAGAGCTTTCGGTCCCTCTGTTAATACTGGTTTGAATACGCATCTTACAATTTTCGTTACAAAAAGTTGAAAAGTGATCGATTATGAACTGAAAGAAACAGCTTTTACTGAATGTTCCTGATACACAGCTTTTTAAAAAAATAATCAACAAATTAATGCGATTAAAGTCGTGTCCCTGCTGTATCAAACTATAATTGAAACACAAACGTTTTGAACTATAATTGCCGCAAATTACCATCCTAATCACCTGCGCACATAAAGCAACGGTGGTCTGTTCCCGGCGGAGTTCGTGGGTTGGAATCCCACCAGAGTCAAACATTTTCTTTCTCTTTCCTCGTGTAGGCTCATTTTATTTCTACATCTAACGCTCAGAACCTATTTCATGGGATATCAGGTACTTTACGATCCAACAACGCCGACGCCTTGCTACGGGGCTCGCAAATTTCTACATTCTTTCTTTTCGTTTAGTTTGCTGTACCGTTCATTCGTTTGATATTGCTTTTCTTATTAAAGATTTTGAACAGTAGGAATTGGTTAAAGTAGTTCTGAGGCAGAAAATATAAGAAGAAGATTTATTCGCAGGTTCTCGTTCTGCAGCAGATCAAATTATAGGTTTTCACTTCCATCGTATTTGAGGAGAAGGTGCTGCCTTTCCTCAACATTTCCAAATAGTTAGACACCTTTGTCAATTAGGTTGAGGAACCTGTAAAAGCTTTCCGCCCACTTCAGAGTGGGTTTAAAGGAATAATTACTATCTACAGCATACTTAGTACAGAATTCTTCATAATGAAACGCTTCATTAACGAGGTGCCTTTGATGTAATACATAATAAATAATGTTTATATATTAGTAAAGTGCCTTTTCCAGTGTGTCCAAGGGCGCTATTTGTAAGACTGTAAAAGCCAATGGCAAAAAATTTACAGGCGCTATTTACATGTCTATAAAAATAAGGGTTATAAATTTCACATGCATAGGTCCTTGTTGTTGTTAAAAGAATTACCGTTGAGAAATTGAGAAATCGAGAAGTGATTTTTTGTTTTCCTCATTCGGAAGGTTTTTTATCTAACATGTAATTACTTAATCTGAAATTCAATTAGAAAGTAAAACAATAATACAATAGATTTATTATTCATCCCCGTGGGGCTTTTCAAGCTATCCAAGGTGAATATCAGTTTCATCAATAACTTCACCTGTTCTGAATAGGTGATTATTACTTCCTTACCTTGAAAATCCCTGGTTGAATCTTGAAAGTCATAACCGAATTCAACGACTAATACATTTGTGCACACCCCCCCCCCCAAGGGTATTTGTTGTCATAATTTTAAAACGCTTTGGAGCAAGGGGCTGACACTTCATGTTTTTTCCTAACATTTTATGGGGAATCTATTTGTGCAACATTTTAACTATACAGTTTACTCTGTTGACAAAATAAATTTTGTGACGTATTTTCCGTCATGATGGCTTCATTTTTCAGAGTAATACCGTCCAAAAATTAAATCAGTTCGTCCACAAGAATGTGAAATTTGTTTTGTTCTATCTGCAGTCGTTTTCAAGAACAAATTATTTTTAAAAATTATTATTTATTGATTTAATGATGTTATGATTATGCAACAATATTTCCACGAATACGCGTTTGATATGAGTTGTTAGATAGCTAGTTGGTTAAAATCATCTCATATCCAACATACAAGTACGACTGACCCTCTCCAGACTGGGCTTTATTGCAGTTTCTCAGACTGATGGGAGAGGGGGGGGCTGAAAGTGCCCTTGGCCTGTAATTCCCGAACTATCAAAGATAAGGAAATGAAAGTCGGTATGATAATTAATTCGCCAATTACCAAGCTAATGGTAATTAGTAATTTCATAACGTCATAAATCTGCCATGTTGGATTTTTCAATGACGTCAGAAAATTGTCTTAATTGATTCAGATATTTTCGAAAAGTTTTAAAATGATTTTTTTTGACAGAAACTATGATATTAGGGCAAAGAATTCCCAGAAAATTCCATTTAAAGAAAAAAAGTTCTCAAGTATTGCCAGACCTGTCATCCAAAACATGTATTTGTTCAGAATATCATTCATATAACTGCTACATGATACGCAAATAAGTAGCGATTCATATAACGCCGAATTTAATTTAGACAAAGTAATGAACCGGTTCAATTCTGAACATGAAAATTAACACTTATGCGAGAAATCTATAAATTTTGCTATTATTTTAACGATTTCTTTGTCTAATTTATCTTTAAAATGGCGTCCAACTTTAAGATGGTTCATATGCGCATGTAGCTCGAACTCCGAAGCGCGGACTCTTCCATACTGTGAGCAGGCTGCACGAGGACATCATGGTCCCGCGGGCGTTGTCTGCAAGCGAAGCTGTTAATTCCTTCATGAACTGCCAGACACCAGCCAGTTCTTCCCCACTCGATTACGGACACATTGCAGGCCTTGAGGGATGCTCTCAGAGTGTCGTCGTAACGCTTGATCTGGTCTCCTTGGATGTGCTTTCCAATCACTAACTCGGAGAAGAAGAGCTGTTTCGGTAATCAATCATAGACCATCTTGATGATGTGCCGGACCAGTTCACCATAACTATATTATGCCTCATCACAAGAATCTCGATACTTGGAAGCTTAGTCGGCGCTTTGCGTTAAGAACGAAAGTAGTATTATGATAAAAGGATATAAACAAAAACCAAATAAAATTAGGAAAACTAATATTTGTTGCTGATACTCCTCTCTCTTAGGACGGGGGAGAGGGGTTGGTCCAAATCTCAACCCCACATGCAAACACACCCAAGTTTTTTTACGATGGCCAACGTTTGCAGCTACCTGTGTGCATCTCGCCCAAAATAAATAAATTAGATGATTGGCGTTAGTGCCTATAGAATGGAAAAACGATAGGGAGAGCGTGTGAGGTCGTTCTATTAATATTTTAATTGTACAAGCAAGGCGGGAAATCTGTCTCTTGCATGGAAACCTACACGTTATTAAGATCCGATTCTGGAATACAGGACCAACATTTGGATAATAATCATTCTCATGACTGCGGACTTATACTCAGGAAGCCGAGCACATTTTTACTAGTATAAAAAATCCCAGTCCCTTGTAAATTCTTCAGGTTGTTCACTGCAAATATTACGGGATTCTTGCGGGAAAAAGGTAGTTTACACTTTTTGATTTTTTCAACCTTTTACTGTAAAACTTTTACTTTTTAAAGAAAACACACCACGAGCGTGACCATCATTTTTAAAACTTTTAAAATCGTAAAAAAGTTACAATCTGCCATTAATATGCTAATCAATGACTTAGACGTCTGCATTATTTCGAAACTTACCATGAGTCATTAGCGATGGTAGCATGAGGGTTGCTTCGGGTTGCGTTGCCATCGAAATGCGTTCTCTTATTTCAATAATGTTGTACTCAATAGCAGGTTCAATGTTTGCCAAGAGTTTTGCTCGAGACGACAACAGTTTCTCCTCGGCTTATTTATTGGATGAAGGGCCGTTTTGCTTGTCCGTATCGTCAAAGCTACTGCGTTCGATGTTGCTCCGTTCTCCTGATAGATGCAGTTTAGAGTGTGTAACCGAACCATCTTGTTTCTCGTTCAACGTGGCAGTTCACCCTGACGGCAGTGGCCGCTTTGTGTGTGAACTGCTCACAACAAATAAATTCCACCATAAAATCAACTTCCATCCAAACGAGAATTTCCACCATTACAGTAAATACGTAAGTATAAAATACAGTCTTGCTCATGTCTCCTTATTTTTCCCTATACAGCTACATTCAAACAAATTATTCTAGATTCTATGTTCAAACCTCGTAATTTCATTTGTGTAATATAGGAGAAACAAGAAGTCTTTAAGTTGTGGAATATTAAAGTTAAAAGTATACTTATTCAGGTTGTCACCCAGATAGATACATTGTATAGTTTTTTGAAGAACAATTAACATATTTAATCACATTGTGATTGATTAATAATAATCTTTTTTTTCTTCCACTATTTGTACTTTGCTTACATTTTGTGGTTTGGCCTGAACTTATTACTAGCATAGCTTCCTTTTTTTCTGTTTCCTTCCTATTTCATTTAGTCAGCTCTGTTTACATAGTACTTATTTTGAATAGGATTGTAAAATTATCATCTTCTTCCCCGCGCCTCGATTAGCATTGGTGCTTGCGGTGGCAATTTAAAATTTTTTTGTTTTGTTTAAATGTATTTAAAAACGTTGAGTTAAGGTAATTTGAATTTCATTTCTAATACTGTATTCAGACTAGACGCGAAACACGGTAACAAACCATAAGTCATCATAACGGATTGTCCCTGGTCTCCGAGGATGTATTTTTAAGGGTTTATAGAATATTTAACTAATGATATATAGATAAAGCAAGTTGCAAATTCAAGTTTTGAGCCAGTCTGGCCAATTAAAACATCGAAATGTTTTTCAAACATTATTATTAAAAACCTGTGTAGAACCCAGTCTGAACGTGATATTAATCTATACAATTACCACCTTGTTTACGAGTATTAACTTCCAGATTTCGTGTACCTGGTGATTTCTACCTGGCAGTGAGGTATTTCGGATTTCTTTTTAAAATAAATAATTTTTTAAATAATATTTTTTTGTATTATTATGGAATCAGACATAGTCACGATATAACTAAATTCGATGATTATGCCTGAACACTATTTCTGTATATTGTTCCGGATACTAACCATACTAAAAATTCTGAATTGCCTGTCATTGGCTGAGCTCTGTTTACTGGGAAGAGGATGCCTGAATTACCACAACCATACCCATGGCATACTTTGGCCGCTTAGTGAGTGAGCAAGTAGTAAATTTTTTTCATTCCATATACTCAAAGATAAACAATCTTTGTTCAATAACGAAATGTTCCAAGCAAAGGCGAGGAATGCTATAAAGCGGTGGAGTAAGGATTGAAGGGGAATTGAGAGTAGCTTATCGACTGGGTTTCAGTTAAAGAAATGACGAGACATTACGGAGCATAAATACCCTCTCAATTCTAGTGACTCTAATAAAGCGAAGGTTCCCGGCTTGCGACTGGGACCGACTTCTTATCTCACAAGAAGTTATAAATTTATTTATGTACCTATATCAGTATATCAATCATATGTGATATTGATTATAACATTCTAAAATATAGCCGTAACAAAAGTATTGCGTAGTTCTTTCTTTAAAACATATAATATGATTTACCTTAAGTTAGCGAATATTTTGTAACAAACTCGAAATTCCCATAGAAGCACACGAAAATTATTTATGTGTCCTAAGTTTAATTTTTGGCACTGCTGACAAGTATGAGCTTCTGTGTAAACAAATTTATCAATTTTTTGCACCTTTTTTCACTCTCTTTTAATCTTTATGTGCTTTACATAACTAAGTTCTTTATTCTCAATAAAAATAAAGTTCTTATTTTTATTCTTTCATCCATTTAGTCATTCGGTCAGTCACTCATCTTTGGCTTGATTGGACGTAAGTTGCTGTAAATCATTACCAGAGAAACTTGCGACAAACTGCGTTATCGTTGAAACCTATTTTTACCCACTTTTTTTACATGGGATAATATTATTTTCTCGTTCAAAAGAATGATAATGCTTTTAACATTATAAAAGAAGCAAGGATTATTCCCACTTGTTAGAAAAATACTGAGAGTTTTTGGTGAAATCATCTGAAAACATTTTCACATTTCTCGACAGAACCCGTGCCTCGGCCACAAGTGTTTGAATGGTGGATCATGTGAAGCAAAGTTTGAGGGAAGGGTTGCTTACATCTGTCGTTGTGCTTATGGGTTTGTCGGTCAGTTCTGTGAGAGAGGTAAAAACAAAGTAAAATCTGCACCGATCATTAGGATTGAAGAAGCCAAACTGGCTTATCAGAGCCGGAGCATAACTCCGGCTGATATGTTTAGTATTGCTAAAGCGACTGATAGCATTACTACTTCCCCTTGGATGGGAAGCTATAGTCAAACTCAGGGTTACCCACAACATTTTGTAAGGTTTGTGCCCCCTACAATGTGCCAGGTACCCACTGTACAGCTGGTTAACAGAATCACTGTCAGTGTAAATGTCTTGCCCAAGGGTATTATGACCTTGATAGTTACCAATTTATGCATTTGGGTGGAGAGAAGCACAGTTAGAGTGAATGTTTTACGCAAGGATATTGTGACCTTGCGAGTTACCCATTTATACACCTGGGATGGAAAAAGCACTGTGAGAGTGAATGTCTTGTCCATGGGTATTATGATCTTACTAGTTATCCATGCACTGTAAGTGTAAGTGATTTTCCTAAGGGCACAAAGAAGTGAGAGATGTGTTCTCGAATAATTTTATTTTATATATTACTGAATAACGTCTATTTTATCGGGTATTATCTATTTACAATAAAACTGAATTGTAATACTGCGATGTTTCGAGGCTCTACTGTCATCATTCTCGAGATAAAAATGAATTGTAAAATGTTGGATACATATGCAATAAGGACTCTACGGAATGGTTTAAATGCAGTGAATGAAGATAATGGCATAAGCTTTTAAAAATTAGAATGGCCTGAAGTGTAAAGATCCCTCTTCGTGTTCTTTGATGTAGATTATTTCATAAATTAAGCAATCCTATTTGGTTTTATGTTTCTTGTAGAATCTTAAATGTTTGAGCTATCGTAATTATGGATCATCGAAACATAGCAGCGTCAAAACTAAGTTTTATCCTTATCCATTTATTTCGTTTTACTTAAAATCTCAATGCCAAAACGATAATAAAAAATAGGATAAAAATTTCGGCGATGCTATTACTGATGATTGAGTTGCTAAGCGAGTTCTCTAGGTTAGCATTATTTTATATTTTTACATTATCGAGTGCCAGTCGAAAACGTTGTTAAAACCAGAGACGTGCCACAAACAACGAAAAAAGACGGAAAATCGTCCCTAACGAATCAGCTATCTATTTTTTAAGGAAAATGTCTAAATAAGGGCCTGTTTATATGGAGGCGGGCTGGCCCGGTTGGCGGGACGAATGTTTTCGTGTGCTTATATGGGAAAATTTTATCCCGCCAACCGGGCTGTTTGGTGGCGTGATCACTGGGCACGCAATTTGAATAAATAGACAATGGAAATGTACCGGTTAAGTGAACATTTTCATCCCGGCCAGCCGGCATGAAGAATTTATATGGGAAATCGGCTGGCTTGGCGACATAATGTCTTGACCGGCTTGCCGGGATCCCTGCATCTGTGTGCCGGCATCCTGGCAACCGGGCCAGCCCGCCTTCTCTTATTAACGCAACGAAAGTTTAATTAGGGAAATAGGCGTGAGGCGAGATCTCGCCTTGACGGCGGGCCAGCCCAGTTACCGGGCTAGCCCGCCTCCATATAAACAGGTCCTTAGGGCCTATTTCCCTAATTAAACTTTCGTTGCGTTTGTAAGAGAAGGCGGGCTGGCCGGTTGCCAGGATGCCGGCACACAGATGCAAGGATCCCGGCAAGCCGGGCAAGACAGTATGGCGCCAAGCCAGCCGATTTCCTATATAAACAGTTCATCCCGGCTGGCCGAAACACGAAACCAGCCCATTTTAGAAATCGGGCGGCTACCCTGTCCAATTAATAATAGTTAAGCCAAATATCGCCCGCGCACTCTCACTGGAAAATATATTGAAACTTGAGATATTTTACCTCCGGTTACTTGGAAAGGTGATAACACCATCACGACTGATCCTATTTACCAACTGTAAATCCTGTCATATCAGTGATTCTGACCCCTTTCACGCCGACGCCATGTTGTTTACAACAGAAAAGCTTGCTTGCGCATACTCAAAGGTCACAAGAACCTACAATTGTCTGCGATGTTCTGCAAGTTGCCCTCACACGGCACGATTTTCTGCGAGTTGTGATCACACGGCATGATTTTCTACGATACACAAGGGCCATTAAGATGCGATTGGAATTTTTTAAAATTTTCCAAAACTCTACGGTACTCTACGATAACCTACGATACAATAAATTCCAAAGGGAATGGTAGCTTATCGTATCGCAGATATTCTCACACGCTCCAACATTCTACGATATCGTGTCGTATCGTATGGCTGCCAAAACGTGGTGTGTGAGGCTAGTTTTATACTACAATTTTCATGCGAATTTGAGATTAATTCAGTGTACAATACAACAAAAATAACAGTCTTCTATTGATCTATGTTAAACCGACTGTATAATATTTGTAATTGCAAAACTATTTAGGATACTATACAAAATTGTTTGATGTTGTTGTGTGTGATGATACTTACGGAACAATAAGCAAATATTCCATACGCACTTGATGGATCGTGAGTAATCTTATCATATTGTCGTGTTTTGGACGTGTTCAAAAATTTCCGGTTGTATCTCGATATATCCTGTCGTATCGCAGGAAATCGTGCCGTTTGAGAGCAAATCGCAGGCATTCGTAACTTCTGCGCATGTGCAAGAAGGCTTTTCTGTTGCAAATAACTTAATGTATGCGTTATCGTATCGTTTGAGGGAATTTCTTCTGCGATTTGCTACAACAGGATTTGCACCACAAATCTTGCTTGTCGTATCGCAGCAAATCGCAGATAAATCGCAGCGTGTGAAGTTAGCTTTACACGGAAGACATAGTTTGCTATGGTATGGTATGGTATGGTATGGTATGGCATGGTATGGCATGGTATGGTATGGTAGGTAAGGTATGGCATGGTATGGCATGGTATGGTATGGTATGGTAGGTAAGGTATGGCATGGTATGGCATGGTATGGTATGGTAGGTAAGGTATGGCATGGCATGGCATGGCATGGTATGGTAGGTAAGGTATGGTATGGTATGGTATGGCATGGCATGGCATGGCATGGTATGGTATGGCATGGTATGGTATGGTATGCGTTGGGCTAATATGGTATGGTATTGTATGTGGGGCTAGGAGTTGTAATACTTGTAATACTGTTGTTTTTGTTTTTCTAATTAATTACTGCTTGTAACGCATTTTCTGTACATTTCCAAGAATGTACCACGCCTTTGGGAATGGAGAGCGGTCACATACCAGACAACATGATCACAGCACGCTCCGATTGGGGGTCTGGGCACGAGCCGTGGCGCGGAAGGTTAAATAGCAATCCACCGTTGCCCTACGATGGTAACAAAAACGCAGGCTCCTACTCGGCCAAAACTAACCAAATTGGAGAATGGTTCCAAGTAGACCTTGGTCAAGTGAAATGGGTCACGAAAGTTGCAACACAAGGGAGACCATATGCAAATTATCAATGGGTCACGAAGTTCAAAATATCTCACAGTGAGGACGGTATCAATTGGTCGCAGTATGTGGAGAATGGAACTGTTAAGGTAAATTCCAATTAACAACAAACCTAAAGGGACAGAAAAAGATCCCGATATGTCTTGTCAGTATAAAGTAACTCAGAGGTAGCGAGGCCGAACGATCTAATACGCTGAATTTACAACCCGCAGGTACCGAGTTCAAATCCAGTCTCTCCAGTCACAATAGTGTACATAGCTTCTGGCCATCTCTTTGGCAGTGAGTGTTTTTATTCGCTTATGTTCAATTTTATTTTTGATAGTGCCCCCAATTAGTGGATTCAAATCTACTGAAACGTACGGTATTAAATGAACATATTCGTTTTCACGCTTTTGAAATATTTTAAAATTTAACGATAATAATAAAATTGATAATAATAATATTTTTTAAATGTGGTTAAAACACAAACGTATGACAGATAATGCAATGGCGTAAGGGTACGTACTGATATTTCACGTGTATGGCCCTCCTCCAGCCACCCCACCCCCACCCCGACACACACACACACACACGCTGCCTCCGTATAACCTCCACTCCTTCTCCCGTCTGGCTTGGTTTTCCTTGATTAACATCATTGTGTTTGGCTGCTAAATCTATGACCCCTATTGCTCCAATAAACTAAATATCGCTATTGGAAAAAGGCAAAGTCAAGAAAGACATCGAGAGATGATAAGCGTAACAGGGCGGAAAAATCATTTGCTGGCCGTCCATATCGTATATTGTTAAGTTCAATATTTTGCCTACATGCTCTTTTGGTGGCAAATGCGTGAATATGTTTCAGAGATATAAGGTCTTGTACTTAGAGAGAGATAATAGTTGATCAGCAGAAAAACTAACATTTTCGTAAATATCTCAGAGTGCCTTCACAATAATTCGACAAAGTTTTGCCACGAGGTTTATTGCCAGTAAATGAAACAAAATGAAAAAAAAAACAGCCTTGGGGTTTTCCGTCATGTCGATAAGCGTACTTTGGTATAAGTTTGCTTTTAACCAATATCGATTGCCAATAATCGCGACAATCAACTGAAAGAAATATAGCTGTGGGAATCGAACAAAGTGTTAGTGGTCAAAATACTTTTTGTTGAAGTTTCGCAAACTGTGAAACACGAGCGTGTCAGATAAGATCTTCTGATTGGCCCAAACTGTCAACAATAACTATAACAATAACATTAAGCTTTTTACAACATGTCGTGATATTCTCGCTTTCTGATTGGTTGAAAACCATAGTTTACTCGCCATCACTATGCACACCACCACTGCAGGTCACGTTCACTGGTGCACGCTCGCACTTGAATGGTTTCTCAAGCTAAATTTATCGCTCATAAACAGCTAATACGATAGGATTCCGTGGTATGTACTCTTTCAGTAAACCACTGTTTTTTTGCCATTTCATAGTAATGAAATCATCCGATGACGAAAAACGTGGTCTATAAGAGTACATACTACGGAAAGCTACTGAAAATTTGTTATGGTATGGTATACCACGGAAAGCTATAGTAAATTTGTTATGGTATGGTATACCACGGAAAGCTATGATCGTAAATTTGTTATGGTATGGTATACCACGGAAAGCTATAGTAAATTTGTTATAGCTATGGTATACCACGGAAAGCTATCGTAAATTTGTTATGGTATGGTATACCACGGAAAGCTATAGTAAATTTGTTAAAGCTATGGTATACCACGGAAAGCTATAGTAAATTTTTTATAGCTATGGTATGGTATGGTATGGTATGGTGTGGTGTGGTGTGGTGTGGTGTGGTGTGGTGTGGTGTGGTGTGGTGTGGTG